>QANX01004529.1:155093-213493 GCA_003254975.1 Ochetophila trinervis
TTCCTCTAGTAATACAATAAAATAATATTACCAAATATTTCATTACCGTAATGTAAAGTAAAACCCCCTTTTTATTACCTATTTTCATACGTATGCAATTTTTCCCCTATTAACATAGGTTTATTAATTATATTTTTACCCAAAAGATTTTTTAGAGGTTAATACCTAAATTTTTATTCTTAACTTTCATCACAATTAAATTTCCAACTAAATTTATATCATCATCCACTTAAATTTTCCAATTAAAATTACTATCTCTCAACCAAATATAAAATCAACCGTCACCATTCCTCTATATCTTTTAATTATAATTTATTACATTAACTACAATCACAATTCCTAATATATCATCATAATTTCATCAAAACACATTCCAAACACTCACAAATTTCCCTAAATTTCCATTCTCCAACTCTATACTACAATGCTTATCATTATACAATGTAATTAAGCATAGGAAACATGATTTACCTTCAATTGGAGTCAAAATTTCACACTTTCTCCAGAAATCCAAAAATCTCCTTTGTATCCTTTTTGTCAAATCTTTAACCTAGCTCACTAATCTTTAATTCCAACACCTGGATTTTGTAAAGGAGTGAGAAAGGAAGCTTTTGGTACAACAATTCCGACAAGAGGTGGCCGGAATCTCTCAATTTCCGGTGAGAAGAAAATTCGGTAAATATCCAAAAACTCAAGCTTATGATGGTTTTCGGTTAAAACAAACCTCACCAAAGTGTTTAGAAAGCTCTAAAACCTATGGGTGACCTCTTTGTAAGGTTGATTTGGAGAAGATTGAAGAAATCTAAAATTCTTTTCTCAAAAACTGGCGGTCGGCACTCATAGAGGGGGGAAAAGCTGTCTGTGCGTACAAGGAGGAAGATGACCCCAATTTAAATCTATTTTTCCAACTTTCCAATTTTTCCCTTCTAACACTTCACATACTTATTTTTTTTCAAGGGCAAAATGGTCATTTTCTCATTTTTATTTTATTTTCTTTTTAATTACTTATTTTTATTTTTATTTTTATTCTTTTTATTTATTTTTTTTCCTTATTCATCATTTTATTCTTAAAAATAATTAAAACACTAATCCACAAATTTTAATTCTAAATTTGTATATTCCTTTTAGATTAATTTTAAAACTACTTAAATAATTATTTCACTATTAAATATTTTTCTTATACTATTTATGTTATTAATTATATTATTAAGCATAATTAACTCTAATTACTTTGCTAATCCCTATTTAAGTTTAGGATGTTACATTCATAGTATATTGCTTGTTGCTAGAAGTTCGATCGTATTGTCGTTTATTAACTTTTTAATATTCATGCACATATATGTTTTTGTTTTATTTATTTTGTTTTTGGTTACTTTCATATACAGGCAATACTAAGATTACTGCATTAATTAATGAATTAATATTATGGAATGGATAATTCATGGATATATTCGGATAGACAATCAAATCATTTTGCCAAAGGTGTGAAAGCATTTTTAGAGTTTGTGGTGAAAAATGTAGGTGATTGTAATGTTGTTCGGTGTCTTTGCATGAAATGTGGGAATATGACATTGCATTCTATCAAGGACATAAAAGGTCACATATATTGGAACATATTTGATAGCAATTACGAGTAATGGATTTGGCATAGTGAATCTTATGAATCTGGTTTCGAGGTGTCTTCACAGTTTGATAATCAAGATATGGAGTTTGACGAAGATGACAGTGACAGTGAGGAAGATGTGGTGTATAACAACATTGAAATTACTCGTGATGCCTTTGATAATATTGACAACAATATTCCAAAAAATCATAATCAATTTGCATGTCTGTTGTAGGAGACAGAGAAACCTTTGTTCCCAGGATGCACCAATTTTACCAAGTTATCAGCTCTTGTAAAATTGTATAACTTGAAGGGAAGATATGGACATTCTGAGAAGAACTTTGATGCATTGCTGAAGTTATTATATGAGATGCTACCACATGATAATGTTTTGTCAGCATCTATTTGTAATGTTACAAAGACCTTAAATGCATTGGGAATGAAGTATGAGAAGATACACGCATGCCCCGAAAATTGTATTTTGTTTAGAAAGAAATATATGGATATGATGCTATGTCCTAAATGTGGATCATCTAGATGGAAAATTAGGGAAGATAACACTTTTATGGTACTTTCCACCTATTTCACTTTTTAGAAGAATGTTCCACAGTGTGTCAACTGCTAAGAATTTGACATGGCATGCAAATGAGAGAATTACTGTAAAAGGAAAAATGCAACACCCATCGGATTCTCAAGCTTAGAAACTGGTTGACCATTTTTGGCCAGACTTCACAACAGAAGATAGAAATCTAAGACTTGGTCTTGCAGCAAATGGAATGAACTCGTACAGTTTACAGAGTAGTGTCTATAGTGTTTGGCTTGTGACCACTGCTGTGTATAATCTTCCTCCTTGGTTGTGTATGAAGCAAAAATTCACAATGTAACTCTTTTAATCTCTTGACCTAAACAACCTGGAAACCGTATTGATGTATACTTGGAGCCGTTAATTTAAAACTTGAAAAAGTTATGGGACGAGGGCATTAGAGCTTTTGATGCTTATCGCCGAGAGGAGTTCACTTTAAGGGCAGTGTTGTTGTGGACAATAATGATTTTCCTGATTATGGCAACTTGGCTGGTCATGCAACGAAGGGATACCATACCTGTCCAATTTACAATGAGAACACTTTTGCTCATCGCTTACATAATGGTAGGAAAATGAGTTTCGTTGGGCATAGGAAATTTCTTCCTCCAAATCATCCATAAGGAAGCAAAAAAAGACTTTCCCTGGGTTTCAAGAATTTGGAGAGCCTCTGTTACAATTAACCGGAGAGAAAATATTGGAAAAGCTTACTACTTGTACTTTTGACGACATGGCCAGAGGTAAAAATTTCTTCGAGGATGACATTGAACACTGTTGGAAAAAGAAGTCAATATATTTTGACTTAGAGTACTGGAAATATCTACATGTACGACACAACTTGAATGTGATGCATATTGAGAAAAATGTATATGAAAGCATAGTTGGTACATTGCTTAATATTTCAGGTAAGATGAAAGATGGAATAAATGCTCGGTTGGATTTAGTGGCGATGGGTTTGCGGCTTGAATTGGCCCCGTTGGTACATGGAGCACGAATTTTTTTGCTACTTGATGTTATACATTAACCAAACAAGAGAAAAATTATTTTGTTGCTATTTGGCAGAGTTAAGAGTTTGGGATGGTTACTCCTTAAATTTTAGAAATGATGTGAGAATGGAGGACTTGAAGCTGGTAGGTATGAAGTCCCATGATGATCACACATTGATGCAGCAACTATTGCCTCTTGCAATATGCCCGGTGCTTCCTAAAAATGTGTGAGTTGCAATTTTCAAGATTTTGTTTTTTTCTTTAATTCAATATGTAAAAAGTATATCGATATTGCATCCCTGGATGCCATTCAGAGTGATCTTGTGAGAACTTTGTGCTTGATGGAGAAGTTTTTTCCACCATCTTTTTTTGATGTAATGGTTCATTTAACTGTGCACCTAGTACAAGAAGTTAGACTGAGTGGACCAGTAAATTTTAGATGGAGGTACCCATTCGAGAGGTACATGAATTATTGAAAAGTTATGTTTGCAACAAAAATTGCCTAGAATGTTGCATTTCTGATAGTTATATTGCTGAAGAAGCAATTGAGTTTTGCAGTGAGTACCAAAGAGGGTTAGATGCAATTGGAAATTTATTCGCAGATATCAAAAGCTTAATGATAAAATGATGTTGGTTCCCCTATTAAAGGTGGAAAGATGCAATCAATTGATCAAAAGCTTTGGGAGCAAGTCCATAATTGTGTACTTTCAAATGTGCTAGAGGTGGAACCATATAAGAGGTATGGAGTTTTGTTGTCATTGCACTATCTATTGCATGCACTCACATAATTCTTTTTTTAATTTTTTTTATATATTGGCAGTTTTCATTTGGAAGCATTAAAAGCAGATAAAAAAAAAGAGGGAAAAGGGAAAAATAGATTCAAGACGAACACAACTGCACATTTATGTATTGGCTGCATGATAAGGTGTGCAATCATATGAGTAATGTTAAAAGTGGATAATTTATGTACTACTATCAATTTTCTAATTACATTCAATTGATGTTAATAGATTGACGCCAAACGATGTCCACCAAATTGTACTATGAATGAAACTTTGAGGTGGATTGCACAAGGTCTTCCATGGGTGGTAACTAAGCATGATGGTTATGTCATTAAAAAGGTTCTTTTCAACACAGTGGAAATGGACAATAAACGTGTCACACAAAACATTGGAGTCAAGATAGTTGCTCAAAGTCTGTATTATGCAACTGCAAAGAACAACAATCCTATTTTTGCATATGTGACTTACTACGGTAAAGTAAGAGAAATTTGGAATGTTAATTATAATAGTTTCCATGTCAATGTTTTCATGTTTGGTTGGGTTGACAACAGTACTCATGTGAAAACTGATAATTGAGGTTTTTCATGTGTCAGCTTCAACAAGATTGGCCACAAATTAGATCCATTCATTATGCCCTCACAAGCGCATCAAGTATTTTATGTCAAGGATCAACTTGATCCACATTGGTCAATAGTATTAGCTCCACCACAACACGATGTATTTGTTGATGTTGATGTTGAAGAAGACGAAGACACTATGATGGATCATAACCTGTTTTTCGATCATCTTCCCTCTGTGGATGACATTGATGTTAATAGTGACGAAGATTCCGAATAAGTTTATGTTCGTGATGATTGTGAAGGGATATGGATATGATATGTATATGTTTTTATCTATTGAGTGTAAAACTTATTTCTTACAATGTATATTTGATTTGTATAGGCCAAGCACTAATTATATTTTTTTATTATAGTTATAACAATTAAAAAATTTGAAAATATTAGTAAACCTAAACTAAAAAAATTCAAAGTGTTCTTGTATAGGATAGGCGCCTGGGAAAGAATATGGGATGCTCGGCATTTATTATTAAAAGGGTTAAATCCGTGATACATAATTTTTAGCTATGAACTGTCATCGCAAGTACCACGTGAGTGGGCTATGAAAAGTGTTGCTAAAAGCCTTTAGCGACGCTCTGCAAAGCTGATATAAAGTAGAACTTCAATTGGCGACACTCTAAAGGCTTTTAGAGATGCAATGCGTCGCCAATTTCCTTTATAGATTGGAAACACCAAGTGTCGCTAAAATTCTTTTTAGCAACACCATGGGTCGCCAATGTGCCAAATTTATGGCGGGATTAATTCCCACCAACCCTAATTTATTTTCCTATTCTTCCCCCAATCCCCCCCCCCACCCTAAACCTCCTAAAATCCAAAATAAACTATATCATTTGCAAATTTTTTTCCCTTCGTTTCCTGTTAAACTCAACCTCCACATCGACGCCAAAACTTCCTTGCTCGTTCTATTTTTTGCACTCATCGGTTTCCTCTTCCATGCAGCTGAACCCATTGCTTGTCCTTTTTCTCAGCGAAGCTTTCAAGACACACAACCTATCATTTATCCTATTCCACGCCACCATCGAGACACACAACCTATCATTTATCGGAAATAATGTTCATGCTATAATGTTCATCCAACTTGGCCAATCATAATTTTTATGTTCATGCTAAAACGTTGTTTTTATAGGAAATAATATAAATCCAACTCAAATATATATGTATATATTTTTCCTTTTAAATTAATTATTATTTCACATATGTTATTTTCCAACTCAAATAAAATTAATTCACACAATTTTACTAACAAATATAAGTAATAGGCAACACATTAGGACCATTAAAAAATATAAGCAATAGGCAACGCATTAGGACAATTCAAAAATATAAGCAATAGGCGACGCATTAGGACCATTCAAAAATATAAGTAATAGGCGAAGCTTTGAAAATGACTGTTTAAAAATGCATACAAATTAGTGCTTTTAGGATTCTTTCAAATGTATACAAAGTTTAATTTTTATTAATTAAAATTATCAATCATGAAAGGTTATATCTTTATGATTGTGTTGTGTGTTGCATATTAATGGATCCACATGAGGATATTGTTCTTCCTCCTAATGAGCCTTCATCCTCCAATGATGCCGCATCTCTAAACGGAAAGGTCGGGGACCTACAATGTTGCAAGGATTTAGAAATGAGGCTGCAGGCGATGCGAAGGTGTTGCGATTACAATACAATGAGCATGAAGCTCCCCTAAACAAGGACGATGTACTTATGAACAACTTGGAGGGCTCATTTACTAGTTTCACGATACTGATTTATATTAAAAGTTGGAATGACGTGTTTCATGCGTTGAAAGAAAATCTATGGTGTACAGTTAAGGTACTCCAAAATGAAATCTGTTTTCTTTCTATAACTTAAACCCAAAATAATTATTTTGTTATTTATTAAATATGGAAAATATGTTATAGGGATATTCAGCGAAGGATGACTCGAGCAAATAGCAGACTCTTAGAGATTGTGCTAGGAAGTGGAGGAGGTTTAAGCATTCGTTATATGAGAAAATGTGAGCCCATACTTGACAACACCCGAGGCCTTCAGGTACCCACCTACTCACAAGTATTCTTTCATCACGCTTGGTGAAGATTTCAAGGTTAAAACATTATATCGTTTTGCATGTTTTCATTATGCATGTATCAAATACTAGATATAACTAAGCATAAAGTATATGATCTCAAAAATTACAGAACTTAAGTGCGGATCGATCTGCAAAAAGACAAGAGAACAAATATCTCCATCAACTTGGCAGTAAGGGATATCCGCGATTAGAAGAGGACTTGGTACATACTATATATATATATATATTAATTTTTAGTTTTTTTATTGAAAATTGGTCACATTTATATATATATATATCTAAATTTACAGCAAGCTGAAAGAGGCACCGCCGAACCTATTGAGCACGAAGAGCTTTGGATACAGGCAAGAACCAAGAAAGATGGACGGGTAGACAATCAGGAAGTTGAGTCCATTGTCGAAAACATTGTGAGCTCTAAGCCCTAAGTTGGTGGTCATATATTATATTTTATATGCATTGTCTACAATTAATTCCAAAATGAAATTTGTAAAATGCTTTGAAGAAGAATGTCACTCAAGGCATTCTTGATGCCTCTCTTCTGAATGGTTTACACCATGGAAAACCAAATAAGAACGAAGCCTATGTAGATGCCAAGATCCAGACCCAAAAAAATAAAAAAATTGGAGCAGGTCTTGAGTAGTTTGTTTGATGTTGTCCAGAAGAAAAGAGTACTAGACAACATCAGTTATCTCCCCGCCGCATGTAGTCTTGACCTACCACCCCAGACACCTACACATGGAGTAGGTCTTGAGGTAGATTCTCGCAGTACTCTGGTGGATGACATTACCCATTTGGGAACTTAGCGTGTTCCCACTACATCAGCAGTTCCACCTAGTGATCCTACACTTATACCGCATGAGGTACATGTACCATTATTAAATCCTTACTATATATCCATATTATTTATAATTATAACTATTTGACATCTTCTAACATGTGTTTGGAATTCAAATCATTCTATGTGAGCTTGCAAAAGGGACAAGAGATAAGACTTGGACAGTGGGTAGTGCAGTTTGTCATGGTGTTGAATTAGGAACAAAGAATGTTAGAGTCTATGTGGATGCAGTGATTGATCTGGCTGTGTTGTTTCCTGTACAATCATTCGACATGGTCTATGTATGGGAGGCAAAATGGTCATTCGTGGCATGGCCTCGACAATTTGTTATTCTGCCATCCGATGAGGTGTATAATATGATACATAAAATTGAAAAGTGTTTGCATTGATGTTTTTTGTTTTTTGTGATACTAACATGTATTTTATTTTGGCTGTAGGAATATGGGAAGAGAAAAATCTCAAAGTGCAAACAGGTGATTGCAACCGGATCAAATAGCTCATATAGGTCCCAAAGGCCTACACCAGTACTGGCGGAGTTGGCATATGCTGATGCTGATGTTGGCGATGTTGGCTCATTAGAACTTAGCCCTGCACTACTAGAGTTTTTAAGGCCGATCGACCCTTATGACAGTTATCACTTGTGGCCGACCTCCTTACCACCAACGGTTATTGGCTATGACGTATGGATATCCATTTCGAAGAAAGATATCCAAGATTTTTGTTACATACAAGAGTTGCAACAATCTTGTATTTTGTTCTACATAAAGTACGTAACTCTAACTTCATTGCATTCATTCCTCATAATTTTATTACTATAGTTTTGTTACATACAATTAATTATGCTACTTGTTAATAATAATTCACCGCTTAGGCATTTACATTCTGGACTAATGGGTGAACAACTAGGAAAGTATTGTTTTATACTCCCTGATGATATTGCTAATATATAAAGGAATAACCTCGATGAGTGAGAATTGAACATTTTGATGCGATGAAATTTGTTGTACTTTAGGGTGGTAGCAATGTCATTCATGAAAGGAGATTTGCTTACTATGATGTTTTCCGAACTGGTCAAGGTACATAAAGTTTTTTAATAATAATATTATTATTTGAGTTTTACTAATTATGTACTTGTAAAAATATATAATTTCATTTTGTTTATATATTTTTGTAGGTCCCATTGGATGTTGGGTGTTGTTGATCCATACATAGCAGTCGCATAGTTTCATGATACTCTTTCGGGGAATAACCGTGTGCATATGGCCGACTTCAAGAGTTTGTTGGATAGGTAAATCTGCATAATTAACTATATGGAAGATTATTAAAAAAATTTAATAATTAATATTTAAGGCTGATATTGTTTGTGTTGATATATATATATATATTGTATGCGTAATGACATATAGGACATACTTGGCTAGGAACTGTACATCCGACATACAAAAAAAATTAGTATGAAAAGCTTATATGGCCAGAAACAAATGTACATATAGTACGTATTGGTTTACATAAATATATAAATATTTAATGGTTTAGATTGATTATTGATCTAACCCTAGTCCTTATATAAAGGGGGATCAATTCTTTTGTAAGACAGATTTGAGTTTTTAATCAGTTGAGAGAATTAATTTTCTTATTGCTCCCAGGAGTGTTCTTGCAAAGTGAGGAATCAATTTCTTCTTCTTATTGCATTAGGAGTTGAATTATCTTATCAAAGTAGAAATACTTTGTGGCGATTATTTTTCTCTTTCCTTAGCATTCTAATCCACGTTTTTAGACACAAGTTATCTAAGAGTTTGGTAGGGCGGGTTCTTGTTTTCAATTACTGTTCAATATTTCTTGTATGTTTGGGGTTTCGGATTCTTTAATCTTGGAGTTCCGCATCAAAAATGTTATTAATAGCTTGATTAAAAGAGGTGAATGACACAATGGAAACTGCTTTCAACTCTAAATTTATATATAATAATCAGTTAAATGCATATGTTTATTTTAATGCATACGTTTATTTTAATCCAGTATATTAATCATATCAGTTTCTTTACCTAGGCACTATATAGCTATAGTTTTGAATCTTTAAAATGTTTATATAAAGTTATTGTTGGAATATAAAACATGCTTATTTATCCACTATTTGGCTCGTTTATTATACATGTGGAGTATTGTGTCGCTTCCATTTATTTATTTATTTATTTTTTAATTTTAGTTTGGGATAGTCCTATGAGACCATCAAGTTTAAAATTTTCTGCCAAGCATATAAAGGTTGGTTTAATGATAATCAAGCCACTCACATCTTTACTATGAAATTGTAGGTTTTAAAATAGAAATTATTGTACCCTAAATAAGAAATTAAATTAAATGTGTTGGGCGCATTGGCCCACAATTATCAACTAGATTTTTTAGCTAACCATGGTTAAGGGCTATGTTCTACTTAATAATCAATGTTAAAATATATTGTGATTTAATTTTAGCACTTCTAACTTTAATTTGTTGCAATTTAGATTTTTTATTTTTAGATACTTACATTTTAGTACCTTTTAATTTGTTTAGGAGTTTGTTATCAATGTTAAAATGTAATGTAATTAATTAGTTGCAATTTCGAAATTTTTATTTTTAAATATTTAGGTTTTAGTATCTTTTGATTATTTTGTTTCAATTGTAATTTAACACCAATGTGTGCAATACTGCAAATCATTTGGGTTGCGTGGGATGCAAGATTAATAGCCGTTAGCCAAAAATTCTGATTTAACCTAATTGCAGCAAATATTGAAAGTAAAAAGCATAAATTACAACATCATAAATTTGAGGATAAAAATGCAACTCAGTAATAAAGTGTAATTAATGTTTAAAAAAATCTTTCTTTTTTTTTTAAGAAAAAAGAAAATTGTCTCCTTAGAAGTGAACAAAAATAAAGACTCAATATAATTTTTTTTGGTTAAAAATACTCAATATAATTTAAAGAAACCAAACCGATAAAGGAAAATCAATGGGTGAGATAAATCAATTTATTTTGAATTGTGTACAGAAAATATAAAATAAAATGTTACAATAACTAAAACAGAAAAATAAATAAATAACATGTAGGAATTAGGAATATAAACGTAGCTATTGCTAGTTATTCTTATTGGCTTGTCCATATCTGGTAGGTGTTCTCTTCAGTTGAGCATTGCCTTACAAGATGAGGATAGAGATCTAGAGTGCAACAATGAGGTTCCTAACCAGGTCAGAGAAGTATAAATCTAATAATTGATTGATTTCTCCTTGACATTGGCATTATTTTTGTTTCTTGACATCTTTAATAGCTTTGTAAATTGTTTTTTTTTAAAGAAAAAAAAAACACTTATCATATAAAAAAAAATAGGCAACTATTTAAAAATTACACTTCTATGGAGCTGTTAAAATTTTTTACTAATGTGACAAAACAAAAAAACTTAGATGACATTTTAGTTAGTGCAACTCAACAAATATTTAAAACATCCTTATGAACAAAAAAATTATTAATTTAAGTGAAAAAAATAATTAAACACGTCATAGCTAATATTCGATTAAAAAGCCATTGGAAATGGATTTTGGAATGAATATCTATTATATTAGCTTTTATGTCAGATAAACAATAAACATTTTCAACTTTTGTACTATATAATTATAAATAGCAATCTATATATTTTTATTGGCAATATTTAGTTGGTTTGCCCCTCACATTTTTGTAATAATCCATAATAAATTTTTTATTTTGACCGAGTTAATTATTAGTAGGCCCAAGAGTTGACTTTTTGTGTGGACAATTTTTAGCTTTGAATTTGGTACCGTTGTATAAAGCTTGTCAAAATGAGTTCATAGATTGGTGGCACGCTTGAATCTAAACTACGGTTTGGAAGTTATGGTTAAAAAAAATTCAAGTGGATTTTGGACATTTACAAAATTCATCATATTATTTTAAATTTGGCTTTATATTTTCAAAAACATGTCTCTCTCTCCCACCAGTTTTTCTTTCTTGTGCAATGACGACCTTTTATCATCAGTACGCAGCAAGCTCGTCCTTGCCAAAAACAACCAATTTTCGGCGACAGCGATCCACCTTCACCCCAAGAAAATTTAACTCAACTCCCTTGCAACCCTTCCCTATCATCTTTTCACCGGAAAGCTACCATTTTTCGCCAAAAAACTAAGAAAAATTGATGAGGGTGTTTTTCTCCGATCACTAGATACTAGACGGATTCAAGTCGAGGTGTTGGTCCTCTCACCCTATTTTGGACCCCTGAACCAAAATCCATCATCATTTTTGCTCAAATCCCCTCGTTTGAATGGTGCGAAGAATTGGTGTTTGGCCATGAATTTTCGAACATTTTCTGGCCAAATGGAGCGGCAATTGGTCAATGTAAGATTAAAGGATGAAACAAATATAAAGGATGAAACAAATTTTCATGATAAAAAAATAGTTTAGCGATTTAGGATGAAAATAATTAGAAGAAAAATATTTTAGGATGAAAAAATATATAAGATGATTTTTTTATCAGCAATTTGGAATGAAATAAAAAAAATTTAGATGAACTTTTTTTTATGTTTTAGAAAATTAGTAAAATTAAAAAAAAAATTAATATAAGATACTAAAGAGCATTTAATAGAATCAGTTAAAATCAACTCCAATTGGACTGAATTGTAATTTTTTGACAAATAAAGGGTACTAAGCGACGAAATTAATTGTAACGCCTTCTATTTGAAAAAAATAAATTATAAAAAGTACTAAAATATATTTAACCTAAAAATATATGTATATTATATGGCAGAAGAATGTTTAAATTATGCTACTAAATTATTACAAACTTTTCAAAAATTGAAGTATTACAAAATTAAAAGAAGTTAATTGGAAAACCCACAAGAAAATATAATAAACACTTACTAAAATAAATATATTATATTAAAAAAGTTTCAAATTAGCAAAAGATGGGACTGAAAAGAGAAATGAGTTATTTTGAGGGGCCATATAATTAAAGCAATATAAAGTAAATTGAAGAGAAATAAAAATTAAAAATATATAACTAAGTAAAAAAAAAAAAAGCTCATGAGGGATGTAGTTCAGTGGTAGGAGCTAGACGAACAATCACACCTGCGGATTTGGGAGTTGTGGTTCGATCTTTGATAGCCTTATATGGACTCAGGTGCCCTCCTCTACTACTGCACGACGGAGAGGGAGCTTCTAACGACACAGACTTCCATTGCGGACTCCTACTGGATTAAAAAGACGCATGGGTCGGTCCGCTCGCTAAATACCTCCTAGACCTATGACTTTACTACAGATAAGTCATTTTTCTTCATAATATATATATATATATATATATATATATATGGGGAAGGGACATGGCCCCCTAAGGACCAGTATGTGGCTCGGCCCTGATTGGTGAACATTGGACATAGGTGGACATTGCAAAATCTCATCCACTATGAAAGGCATGAACTTTGATCTACCTCATGTCATTGCCACACCTACCTTCTGTAAAGCAAGGGCAGAGCTAGAATTCCATCTCAGGGACCAAGTTATAAATTTTATTCTTTGGATTTCCAAGTTGTAACGGACGATATTTGAAATCTGTGAATAAACTTGTTATTTAATTTTACAAAATTGCATACAATTTTTCTTAAACATCTTCATAAGTGTTTTGAATAACTATTACATATAAGTAATATTATTTAGAGAATATTTTTGGTGAACAAAATTGATAACGTGCATAAACAATTTTATTAATTTAAAAAATAAAAATATAAGAAAATTTCACAAATTCTCCAACGCATTGTCTCGAATGCACGACATCTTCAATGTACGTGTGAGTGATAAACCGATTGAGCAATGTTAGAGTTAAAACAAATAAGCGGAATTTAATATGTACCTTTTTTATTTATGATTGCCTAAGTATTACCATTAAACACTCATATATTTTGACAGAGTTTCTAGCCTATTTCCACTCTTTAACGCATGATTTTGAAAAGAACCACATGCAATATATAGGCTAGGCTAGGACCCTTATCAAATAAGAAAATCTAATCATTCTCTACCACCAAAAGAGAATGAATTGTTACAAAATACTTCACTATCAAAGTCCTAATAGAATATGTACAGTTATTACCTATAATTTATTAAAAAATAAATTATCTTTAATATAATATAATATATAGGCCATATTGATAGAGATATTTTTACATTCTTTCACTTAGCCTAAATATCATAACGATGAATTTAAAAAGTGATAAACTTTAAACTTCCAAAATTGGTCAACTAAAATTGTTTATAACTCATTGATAATGAAAGACTTTATTTACTCAAAAGAAAAATTCTCAAAACACGAGTCATAGCGGTCGTATTCAAAATTAGACATTGCATTCCATGTACTATATGTAAGATTATTTTCAAATGAGTAACTTAAAAAACTTTATGAATAAACTTCCAACAAATTATTCAAAGTCCAATATAAAATATCTCTATAGATATTACAACCAAAATTATTCATTCTAAAATTTAACTAAAACTACATGTGGAATCAGAGAAAAGAAACTAACCAAAATATGAGCCCAAAAATCTCACGTACTTTATATGATCATTTTACACTTTAGCTAGCAACTTCCAATCATAGAATATGTGGTTATAAGCTCAATGCTTATATGCTCAAAACACACTTTATGTTTCTTGATATAATTTCTGAAAACCAAAAAACTTCATATCGATATACTGTATTCGGCTTATGCTCACTACGCCAAAAACCTTAATCGGCGACACTAAATGCGCGATGAAGCAAAAAATTTGCGTCGCGATAAACTAACGGCGACACAAATATAGTGCGTCGCCTTTATTTGAACAAAATAGCGACGCACCCACGTCGCTAAAATGTGCATAAAATCAGCTTCCGCGACGCACGATCAAAAACCGTCGCGAAAAATGTGGCGNTTTACAACTAGCGACGCTATTTTTGCGTCGCCTATTAGGGTTTTTGGCGTAGTGGCTTTTAGTTAAAAATATCACAACCAAATTATCACACAATATTTACTTAATGGCCTTTAAACACAATCGACAACTTTTAAGCCTTGTGATAAAACTGTAATTGTAGTGCCTGTGACTTATAGCACATATTGAAATTTTGCCTTCATAAGAAGTTGTTTTGAGACAATTTTAATATTCTATATATCTCTGTGAATCTTTACACCTATAAAAATAGGAGCTTCACATAAACTTTAATTTCAAAATTTCACATATTCAAAATATATACTGCTCACAAATAAGTCATAATTCATATAGACTAAATTTTGCTCCAACTGACTTTATGGTACATAACTAAAATAATAATATCATATAAACAATAACGTTAATACCAATAACGGGAAGCATACTTTTATCCCATATATACATATATATTCTTTAAATTATTTCTCTCATCTTTATTAAACTTTTAAGGCACCTTTACGAGGATTTTGCCACTCCTACCGTCTCATGAAAAAAATTTGAGTAGTAGGACGTACTTTGTGTTCTTTATTGAGTGGTCATTCTTTAGTTGATTTTTCTTCAAATATATCCAATATGGATTTGTTCAAAAATAATCTATTTATGAAATTGAAAAAATAAAATTTCCTTAATATAAATCTTTATAGGAATTAACTCCAACTCACCTTAGAAAATCTTTAGAAAATTTTGAAATTTTAGTCATATTATTTAAATGTGTAAAGGACAATAAACTATAAACTATTTAAAGTTAACCGAAGAACCTACAAATATCAAATGACTGTTTTTGAGTCCATATAGTTTACTTCATGAAGATTATAGACCTTCACTTTAAATGGACAACTCCAGATGTGCCTTAAACTTGGTTATCATCCATTCCATATTTCAAAACTTTTAGGAATGACTTTGGATAAAAATATGTTTAAGATACAACAGTCTTTGAGACTTTATTACACAAATATGAGGTAATGCCATAACTTTAAATTGTTTACCTCTTCAATATTCCTTTCTATGAATCTTTATAGTATTTTCTTTATTTGTCTAAACTTTATTTGTTTTTCCTTTTTGTTTCTCTACCTCTTCTTTAAAATCTCTAAAGACATGTAGTGTCTCTTCCTTGTGATTTAGAAGATAGAAAAAACATAAATCTTAAATAGAAAAACATAATTCTTTTTCATATCTATATGAGATAAAATATCTCCACTTTTTTTTTTTAGACAAAACAAGAAAATAACTCAAATTTGTTAGGGTACATAGTTTCAAAAAAATTTAAGAACTCCTTTGGTAACTGTAGTGATTATGTTGGTCTGCTTTACTTTAATGCAGTCCACACATACTCCAAAAATTAATAAAACCTATAAGAATTACTTTATTTTCTAATTCTGTAATATCTTAACGGAGATGTCTCAATCTCCTATGCCATAAATTAGAGGAGTGCTTAATAATAACCAACTTAATGCCAATTTTATTACATTGTAATTAAATATAAATGGATAATTGAAAAAAAATTCAAATGAATACTAATCAATTGCCAACAAGATAGCTTTTCGCCCTTTATTATTATTATTTTTATCATACATGAAACTGATTTTTCAAACAAAACAGGAAAAAAAAAAAGTTTCTAGGCTAATTCAAAAGATATCCACAACTTTAACTTTGAACACATCTGATTTACTTGATAGATATTTTGTTCATTAATTTTCTTTTGGTTGAAAAAATCTGCATAATATTGACAATGTGAATTGTTATACCAAATCAATCCACTATATAATATGAGCATTAGCAAGAAGAAATTTACAGCACATATAGATAAAATAATTATCTTTTACTTCAAGCTATTCGTGTATGCTTTTAGCAATATTTTTTCTTTATTTTGCATAAAGAAATAACCATCGTTAGTGCCATGAAACTTTATTGGTATCTTTTGGTATTTCTTTCTTTATGTAAGAAAATTTTTTGCCTTTATGTGCAATGTTTCTTTCACATAAGTCACTAAGTAAACTTTATATAGTTCTTTTATGTTTCAATCTCTTTCTTTTCAACACACATGACCAAAAATTTATTAAGTGGTCATTTTTTCTTCACATGTGCTATAATATATATATATATTCCATAGAAAAAAATTTGAGGATAAACTGCACAAAAGTAGAATGAACTAAAATTCTCAACTTTTATTTTGACTTTAGTTGGGCTATAATGTCCATTCACTACAAAAAAATACCCTTCACATGATGCACTGGAAACGTCATCTGGAAGGCTTTATACGACGGTTCAAAATCGTCGTATTAAGCATCATCGTAAAAAGTTCTAACAATAAACGACGAACAAAAATCGTCGTCTTTAAAATCAAATACGACGATTTAAAGCGTCATCTATATAGCCAAGTTACGTCTTATCCACGTGGCGAATTCACAAATCTGCAACAGGCAAAACGTGTCGTTCATACTAGTTTGACGTGGCAACAAGAACGTCGTCATTGGTACTAACCACGAAGGACAAAGTTCGTCGTGTATCATCAAACTCGACGTTGTGTATTCTTATCAACTACGACGCACATTGTGCGTTGTGTATTCTTATAAAAAATGAGGCACAATGTGTGTCATGTATGCTTAACAAGCAATGTTGTCGTCTATGCCATCATCATCATCATCAAAGGCTTACCTCCCATGGTAGACTCGTCTCTCTGTGTCTTTCTTCTCCCTCCTCACAAACACTGCTCGCTGTCTAAACTGCACCATCAACTGCCGTATTCTCTATATCCTCAACATCAAATCCTCCCCGGCCTCTTTCTCCCCTCTTCACGGCATCATTTCCCGCGATGTCTCCCTCGACCCTTCTCGTGACCTCTGGCTCCGAGTCTAAGCCCCCCAATCCCAATCCTAATACAAATCCATTGCATAAATATCATATCCTTGTACATCATTGACTTCTCTTTTTCACTACCCACAACAGAGAAGTACTAAGATCAACAAAGAAAGATAAACTAAAAAAGAAATAAAAAAAATCACAACAAAACCTCTAAAGAAATATCTTAAGCCTAACTATGTTTTTCTTGCTAGTTCTAATATTGAGAGTCAGTTTGATGGGGTATGAATATTGTTTCCAAATCAGGTGGAGCAAAGAACTCCCTAACACCATTAAAGCTGCATCTTGAAGGTCAGCGTTTTCTCAGTGCAGATGGGGAAGTCAATCTCTCTGGTATTCTGGCTTCTTTCGTTGTTGGGGTTGTCAAACATGACTCTTCGTCGTCGTCACTGTCGTCTTCGTTCTCTTTCCCTCTTGTTGGTTTCGTATTTATCGACTTCAAAGATGTTCGTACAAAAATTTCAGCGATTACCCATTTTTTACCTTCCAATTCTAAAACTCCATCTACTTGCGACTTCTTTGAGAATCCCATCTTTTAAGCCACAAGAAAAGAACCAAAACCCAAGAAAGAAAGAAAACAAAATACTCTTTGCAGCTTGATCAAAGAAAAGATGGGTTTTGATGTAAGAATCAGAACAAACTAAGAAAACTAGCTAGGAGAATCAGATTGAGAAAGAGAGGATAAGGAATAAGAGAAAAGGATCTTTGTTTCTTTGCTTTGTGAAGGAAGTCTTTGGGGCCGCTAGCTAGAGAGAGAAAGAGAGGGTTTTAGAAAAGATAAATATAAAAAGAGTTAATTGAAGACTTTGACTTAGGGAAAAGAGTTTCTTTTTATTTTGAATTCTGTGTGAAATAAATGAAGAAGAGGTTGACGTATATATTACTTTAGATGACCCACAATGTGCATCGTCAATAGTGGTAGTGCGTCGTGTATGGCATCTTGAAACATGTCGTTTTAATGACGATGCACAGTGTGCATCATGTAATGTCTTAGTATTGATGACCCACTATTGTGCGTTGTCTATAGTTAATTGAACGATGCCGTGTCACTATACAGGACGGTTTTTATAGTCGCATATAATATAGTTTACACACGGTTTTCTACCATTGTGTAAATTGCCACGTCCTGCTACCTCGGCTCCAGTTATGGACACGTAGATTTTACGTATTTTATATTGTAAACATCTATGATGTTTTTGTGTTGTGCATCATATTTTCTGAATTTTAATACGACATTCTATAATTTGCTCATCTTAGTTATGTAAAAAAAAATTAATAATTATTTATTAATTCAAATTGCGTCGTTTTTTATATTTATTACGACATTGTTCTTTTAATTCGTCGCAAATTGTATTTTGACGATCGTCATTATATTATCTTTTTTTCTTGCAGTGCTTGATCTTATAATAAGTTTACACACTTTTAGAACTGTATTATTTATGCCTAAAAGTTACTTTATTTGAAAAAATCCAAAACTTTATAAGGACTAATAAATTGTTCTTTATTTGTCTTTAGAAAATCATTTTGCTTCATATGTGGGCACTAAACTTTAATACTTTTATTGACATAGAACTTTGATGAATATGAAGTTTGATGTTTAAATCTTTCCCACCATTCATACAAAGTTCTTTTATTTAGCATACTTGATTTCCTAGGGACAGGTAGTTTATCCACACAAAAATGCTAAGTCAACCTTTATGAATTCTAAAATCGAAAGATTTATTATTACCAAATAGAGAGAAAAGTTTACACTAAAATACGAGTAGAACTATTATAATAAACAAAAAACATACATTAAAGCTATGAAACTTTATCTTTAGTCTTGAATCAACCAATGTAATATTCAAGTTGTAAATTCAAACCTTCCTTTGGGTTGAGGCTAACTTTTATTGAATTTACACATAACTTTATATATATATATAAATGTATTAGACAAGCAATGGAATTCCATACCTTTGGGCATAGGAATTTTTCCTTTATTTAGTACTTTATGTCTAATTCATTATCTTATTTCTCTTAAATTATCAAAATAATCACTTCCCTGTGGGGCCAATTAACTATTTTAATGAAAAAAATTACTTTATATGAAGCCATACATATATTAATAAAATTTTCTGGATGTGAAATTATACCTTATATCATATACCATTGTTCCTTAAGATGCTATGGCTATTCTTAAGTGACAATGACATTCCAATTTCTTTAGCGGCATCGTATCAACAATAAAACATGCATATTAATATGGATTCTTTTAAAGATATAAATGAAAACTATCCAAATAATGAATCCATCAAAAACATGTATACCACAAAATAGTTGGCAATTTAATAATAATTTCATAGATGTCCATATATGAAATTAAAAGCCAAAAGAACCTTGAAATTAAATTGCCATAGATGAACATACCTCTAATATTGTTGAAATACATTTAAAAGCACTAGAAAAAATCTTAAATATTACTGTCTCTTGTATTGTAAACTATATAGAATGAAAAAACAGAAGCAAGAAGAAATAAAACACAAAGAATTTATAGAGGTTCGGCAATTTGCCTACATCCTCTTGTAGCTCCACCAAAGGAACTCTTGCTTACTATTAATGGAAAATTTACAAACTAGAGACCAGAACAACACTCTCTGAACAATTCAAACCGAAGCCCCCTTTACACCCTTACACACAGATCACTTTTACCATGAAAGATGATCTCCTAGAACCCTAAGAAAGAAATAAAGAAAGAAGAAAGCAATCAGAAAAAAAACAGAGAGCACACACACGAAGGAATCGCACTCAACTTAAAAACCTAATCCCCAAATCTGTCAACCCTCCACTATATACAACATTACAATAAGTCAAAATGATGAAACGGTGCACTTAGACTATTATAACCAAAACGCTACCGTTTAGTACAAAACTGTTAAATATGTATCAAAACACAACAATCTCCACCTTGATACATAAATAACTTTAAAAAAAAAATAAGCAAGAATTACACTTCAGCTTCACAGCTACTCAAATCCTCAGAGATCATCCTGGATCAATCCTGAGAAACTGTTTGCAGTGTCTGAGTTTGTTGAGAGGAAGCACTTTAGTTCCCATGTCTGAAGGGTTGTCATCAGTGTGTATCTTCTCCACTTGAATCAGCCCCATCTCAATTACATCTTTTATAAAATGAAACTTCACATCTATATGTTTAGTTCTTTCATGGAAAACAAGATTCTTACACAAATATATAGAACTTTGACTATCAGAAAATACAGTTACATCATTATGCAATAATCTGAGTTCTTTTAACAAACCTTTTAACCATAAAGATTCCTTCACAGCCTCTGTTGTAGCTATATACTCCACTTCAGTAATGGAGAGAGCTACAATAGGCTGCAATTGAGATTTCCAGCTGATACAACTTCCACACAAAGTAAACATATAGGAAGTAGTTGACCTCATTTTATCTTTGTCACCAGCAAAATTAGAGTCAACATAACCATTAAGGACAACACCCTCATTACTATGTTTAAACATCAGACCATTATTAGCAGTCCCATTTAAGTACCTTAACAACCATTTAAGAGCTTCCCAATGCTCTTTTCCTGGATTAGACATAAACCGGCTGAGGACACTAATTGCATGAGTAACATCAGGCCTAGTACAAATCATTGTATACATAATAGACCCTACACCACTAGAATAGGGAACATTCATCATTTCCTTCTTTTCTAAACTAGTAGAGGGACTGTGCCTAGAAGACAAATCAAAATGATTAGCTAAAGGAACATTGACAAGAGCTGCTATTTGCATAGAAAACTTAGTCAAAATCTTATCAAAATACCCTTTTTGATTAAGAAATAGAGTTATCTTGGTTCTGTCTCTCTGTATTTCCATGCCTAAAATCCTTTTAGCACCTCCTAAGTCCTTCATATCAAATTCAGATTTTAAACTCTTTTTAATCTTCTGAATTTATTCTATATTTTGATCAGCTAAAAGCATGTCATCTACATAACGAAGTAAATATATATTGCTGCCCTTAGAAGAACCTTTGTAGTAAAGACATGTATCATACTTGCTCTTCTTAAAGCCTATTTTGGTAACAAAAGTGTCAAACCTTCTATACCACTGCCTAGGTGCTTGCTTTAGGCCATATAAAGACCTTTTAAGCAAGCAAACCAGTTCACTCTTACCAGCAACAGTAAACCCTTCAGGTTGACTCATTAAAATCTTTTCATCCAACTTTCCATGGAGAAAAGCAGTTTTGACATCTAATTGTTCAAATTCCCAATTAAAATGAGCAACTAAAGCTAGAATAACTCTTATAGTGGTATACTTCACCACAGGAGAAAATATCTCATTATAATCCACTCCCTCTCTTTGAGGGAATCCCTTAGCAACTAATCTAGCTTTAAATCTAACAGGGTCTTTGCTAGTAAGTCCTTCTTTGATCTTAAATATCCACTTACAGTCCACAACTTTCTGATTTTCCAGTCTAGGCACTAACTGCCAGGTTTGGTTCTTATGCAGAGAACTCATTTCATCCTTCATAGCCTCTAACCACTATTTGGCATAAAGACTACTCATTGCTTCACTATAACTCTTAGGTTCACTGTTTACTAACTCTTGATAAGAGGTTAAAGCAAAAGCAATTAAATCAACATAACCATACCTAACAGTAGGTTTAACTTGTCTCTTGGCCCTATCCCGAGTTAATTGGTAATCCTAAATAGGCTGATCAGTTTGGGTTATGTTTTCCTCAGCTTCTACATCATGTTCAAGTTCTACATGCTGTTCAGGGACATGAGCTACCTCTGTTTGGGTTCCTAGACCATTGTTTTCAGTTTCAAACTCCACCTCAACTTGAGTATTATCATTTTTACTCTTGTCATCAATTTTATCATTTTTCAGATCTAAATAAGGCATGATAGATTCATTAACACCACATCTCTACTGATTATCACCTTAAAACCACTAGCCTCATACAGCCACAGTCTATAACCTTTGACCCCTTTAGGATATCCTAGAAAGATGCATTCGACAGCTCTAGGTTCTAATTTACCATCCCTTTGATGGGCATAAGCTTGACAGCCAAAAATTCTAAGGTTAAATAGATCAGGGATATAACCATTCCACATAAACTCAGGGGTATTACAATCTATAGCAGTGGAGGGACATCTATTAACTAAATAAGTGGCAGTAACCACAGCTTCCCCCTAGAAAGACTTAGGGAGACCAGAACTGATTAACATACATCTAACCTTATCTAATAAGGTTCTATTCATCCTCTCAGCAACTCCATTTTGCTAAGGGGTGTATCTTACCTAGAGTAATCATCCACTATAGAGAGAAAATACCTATTTCCCCCTTAAGTAGGAACCTGTGAGGGACCCCATAGATCAGCATGAGCATAATCTAAGATAGAAGCAAATCTATGCAAACCAGATTTAAAACTAAGCTTGTGATGTTTTCCTAAAATGCAGTACTCACAGAAATCCATTTTGCTTATGCTATCTTCTTTAAACATACCTTGTTTACTCAAGAATTGCATACCTCTATTACCAATGTGACCTAGCCGATTATGCCAGAGTTGAGTTTTGTCTAAGCTAGTAACAGCAGCTAAACTACCAGTCACAGTACTACCTTGGAGAACATACATACCATTTCTTTTGACTCCCCTCATAACAATCAAAGATCCTCTTGTAATTTTCATCACCCCACACTCAGTTTTACAAGAGTACCCTGCTTCATCTAGCATTTCTATTGAAATTAAATTCCTCTGTAAGTCAGGAATGTGTCTCACATTTTTTAGAATCCTAACAACTCCATCTGACAGCTTAATGGACACATCTCCTATCCCAACTATGTCACAAGGCATATTATGACCCATAAGAACTTGTCCTCCATTTAGTTCTTGATAGTCACTAAACCAGTCCCTAACAGGACACATGTGATAGGTACATCCAGAATCAAGAATCCATTCTTGATCATAAGTTTGGGTAGAAACAACTAGGACATCCCCTATTTCAGACTCCCTAGATGCCACAGCAGCATCACCATCATCATTTGTTACCTTATTTTTCTCATCTCTTTTCCTTTTAAAACAATCTTTGATCATATGACCTTCTCTCTGATAGTAAAAACACTTTCTGCCTCTAGTCCTAGATTTGGACCTAAACTTGCCTCTACTCTTATTCCTTGTAAAATAATTGTTTTTATTCTTATTAAAGTTTCTACCCCTTACTATAAGACTCTCAGACTAAACAGACCCATTTTTCTCAATATTAATTTCTAGGTCCTTAGATCTAAGAGAATTTATAACAATTTCAGTAGTAAGAGTTTCATGGCCATATTTAATAACATTCTTAATTTCTTTATAAGGTTCAAACAGAGAATTCATAACAATTACAGCATGATGCTCATCAGTAAATTTTTCATTAGAATTAGACAAGTCTAATCCTAACCGATTAAATTCATCAACGTTTTCATCAAGATCCTTTGAAGGATCCATCCGTAAACCAAAATTTTTTTCTAACAAATAGATTTTGTTAGGAAGAGACTTGACTAAGAACAACGATTCTAATTTAGCCCAAATAGCAGAAGAGGTTTTAGAGTCATTTACCTTCCTCAAGATGCTGTCAAAAAGATGCAAGATTATCGTGCTGTAGGCTATCTCATCCATGTCCTTTTTCTAGTCATCAGTGAGAGCTTGAGGGTAGGATTTATCAATCGCTTTGGCTACCTTCTGTTGAACGAGGATTGCCTTCATTTTCTGTCTCCACAGTAGGAAATCCCCTTTCCCATTGAACCTCTCCAGTTCAAACTTGGTCCCCATGATCAAGAATTGATCACGCACACAGAAAACGAAAGAAACGACACACAAATGAATTTTGAGTTTCAAGAAAGACTTAAAATTCAACTCGGATTCAAGAAAACTCCCAAGACTTTCTAACCCCTCACAGACCAAGCTCTGAAAAAACTATTGTAAACTATATAGAATGAAAAAACAGAAGCAAGAAGAAAGAAAACACAAAGAATTTATAGAGGTTCGGCAATTTGCCTACATCCTCTTGTAGCTCCACCAAAGGAACTCTTGCTTACTATTAATGGAAGATTTACAAACTAGAGACCAGAACAACACTCTCTGAACACTTCAAAACTGAAGCCCCCTTTACACCCTTACACACAGATCACTTTTACCATGAAAGTGATCTCCTAGAACCCTAAGAAAGAAATAAAGAAAGAAGAAAGAAATCAGAAAAGAAAACAGAGAGCATACACACGAAGGAATCGCACTCAACTTAAAAACCTAATCCCCAAATCTGTCAACCCTCCACTATATACAATATTACAATAAGTCAAAATGATGAAATGGTGCGCTTAGACTATTATAACTAAAACGCTACCGTTTAGTACAAAACTGTTAAATATGTATCAAAACACAACATCTTGAGTGCAAGAACCTGCAAACTCAGTTGTATATATATATGTATGCCATACTAAAATAACTTCAACGCATAACATATGTTCGCTTATATAATTTTAATAAAAAATTGACAACATGAATACATCAAACATACCTCATCAAAACATTTAAGATTCAAATAAATAATATATCATGCTTTTCTAAGCAAACCGAATGATATATGGTCAACAGAAAATAAATCACAAATTTTCATGACCTGAAACTAAAATCACACACCTTCATGAAACCTGAATTTTTAAATAACAATGCAACATATATAAAAGTAGCCAAACATTTTTATAGTATCATGCATGCCTTATGGTGAGAAAAAGAACTATAATCTCGTCCAATATATATATTCCACAATAATAACAATGGACTTTATGAATATATATATCATTCATGCAAGATAGAGATTGATAGATATTCAAATTCAATCTACAATAGTTGTATATGTAGCTAAACTTAATTCATATAGAATAAAAGATGCACACATACACAGATAAAATTGGCTTTCCCATCAACTTATATCTTTATGCCAATTACAAAATTGACTAAAATATTGTATTCTCATAACAAAACACATATACATGAGTATGATAATCTCCAACAAAGGGAATTGCCCTCAATAATCAAATTAACTATAAATGGCAAAATTGAACAGTCCCAGGAGTTCAAAAATTAAGAGTAAGAAGCTGATATGAGCATGAGACATTATATCTTTAGCATCATATACAATTGCTTACTTGGTAATGGTAAGCCCCGCTTGATGACAATCCCACGCTACATGGCTCAGCAAAAAAAAATTAAAACTCAAAAATGACAAGTACGAGAGTGATTCATCTTATATAGTTAGTTTAATTAACAAAATATCCTTCAATGTTTCATGGAAATATAGGGCGATATGGTCCTTCTGCTTAAAACAAATTTCCTCTCTTTACTTTATTGTTTCACATATTTATCAAGAAGGAAATGCGGTTGCATATGCTTTTTTGAAATATATGGTTTTGATTTTTCTGGTGAGGATTGGTGGTCTAGTTCACTTGTTTTTTGTGCTTCCCTACCAGCAATTTGGAATATGAATTCGGGCTGCCTAGCCCTGTCTGAGTCCAAAAATTCAGGTTAGGGTGGGCTAAGGTTGGGCTTTTTCAGGCTTGATTGAGAATTTGGGCTCGGTCGGGCCAGTACAATGTTCCAAATTTTGAAGCTTAGTGCCCAGCCCTATGGGTATCAAGCTGAACATCAGGCTTGGGCATCGGGTTCAAGCTTTAGGCTTAAAGCATCCAAATTCAGAATCAAAAATTTGATTTTTATTTTTTTTGTAATTTTTCATAATCCTAAAATTTGATTCAAATTTATATATAGTTTGCTTAAAATATATTTAATAATAAAATAAAAAATAACTTCTCTTATGATACAAAATATAAAAATATGACAAGCAATAAACAAATGCAACTTAAAACAGAACTAATATTTTATAATAAATTGAATAAAAATAGAAAAAAGGTTATAAAATTATATTGGGCTAGCTAGTTGGACTAGTCTTTGAAAGCCAGCCTGATAGGTAGTCTAATGTAGGTGTGGGCATGGTTTGGGTTAGTTCGGTTTGTGCCGGAAAAATTAACCGAACTGAGTGTTCAGGTAGAATGGACAGCTTAACCAAACCAAACCGTGTGGAAAAGGAAATCCGAACCAAACCAAACCATGCAGTTTGGTTGTAATTGGTTCGTTTAGGGCCTTTTTTGGCTGGTCAATTTGGGTCTCTTTTGGGCTTTACAGCCTCTCTATTTTATTTTATTTTCCATATTTTTATGTTTTATATTTACTCACCATAGCTTTTACATTACCGAGATACATATAGATATAAATAATGGGTCTATCATGTTTGAGCATGTCTATCTTGTATTCAAAATACAATCCTAAATTGGTAAATCTTAACTAATAACTACATTACCAAAATACATATATAATTTAGCATTGACATTGCCCATTAAAATACAAACCATGTAATCAAAATAAACGAAAAGAAAATAATTCCTTAGAATTTTCCAAGCATTTCTAGTTGTTGTAATATATTTTAGATTTACTCATAAGTGCACGAATCAACAAACAATAAAGTGGATTCCTTTTAAACAGAAAACCGATATCGATCCCACGAGGAATAATGTCTCTAGTAGTAAATTTAAATCAATTGTAAATTAAACTTAACAAAAGTAAAGAGATTTGTTTGAAAGTTTGTTGTTGAGTAACCAAGCATGAATTAAAAAACAGTAATATTAAAACTAAAGAAGGCAGCAAGTAAATATTCCAAAGGTTTTAAGAAAATAAAGATTATGACTTCACCACTATTACTCCTAGTCCTAATGCATTATAGATTCATAGGTTAACCCCCATTTAACCACATGTGACTAGAAGTTGATTTCTCAATACATTCTAATCTAGCAAGCACAAGGTATTTAATTATCTCTAATCTAAATACCGAAATTTAAGCCTTAAGACATGCAAACCCTATAAGATTTTGTTAAAGTTGTCACTAAGGCATGCAATATTTCTATAACCATGTATTTTATTGCTCATCCATTCTTATATCCCTTATTTCTAAGCCAATATAAATACTTAATCAATCCACCTTTTCATGGAAGCATTAAGAACTACGATAAAATATTAACCTTAAACATGAATCAAACTCAAATATGCATTAATCATTAAATAGTCATAATAGAGTTACATCATAATCCTCATAGAAAATTAGCTACACATGAACTTAAAATTATCCATCAAATAATTAAAAGACAACATAGATTAAATAACAAAGAGATTAAGAGTAAAGAGATCAAATCCAAAGTTAATGGCTGCTGGAATTTGTTCTTCAATCGCCTCCTCTTGGCTTCTCCAAACAATGATCAAAGACACAAGGTTGACTCCTCCAAGGCTGGCCGAATTCTCTTTGAAATTTGCTTTATGTATCACAACTTTGCTATGTGAAAACCTTAAAAAACTAAATATAAAACTTATGAAAACTGTTGTTGCTGTGAGAATGGGAAGAAAGGGAAAGGAAGAGTTGAGGATGTGAGAGAGTTGTGAAAGCTGCAGCCGTGAGGGCCGGTGGTGAATTATGTGTGTGAAAGAATGATTTTCACTCTCAAGGTAGCAATGTATTTATAGGAAAAGTTTAGGAGAGGTTTAACCCTAAAATCCTTCTAAAACCTAGAGAATATAGGAGATAATATGTATACATGATCTCAAACTCCCATAATTCCCTAGCATGGCCGGCCACCTCAAGGGTACAAGTGTATTTTGTGTCTCATGTTCACACTAGGTTTAAGGAAACATTCCTTATCTCCTTAGAAATCAAATTTGTATTTAACTCTAATTCCTTTTATTCTAAATATTATTCTAATTAGTATAATTAGATTAATCTGACCTCTCATGTGGTATATGATGAGGCAAATTTCGTATACATGACTGGAGTGTGATGACATGGCAATCCAATCATCAATATCATCCTAGTAAGCCAAAATATTTTCCTTTTATATCTCCAATGACCGCCAGACAGATTCCAAGTATCTTTTGGGTGACCAAATGGACTCCAAATTCACTGAATCTGGTTTCAAAAGTCAGGTCTATGTTTTATATTTTCATGATTGTCTTGTTTTCACATATTGGACATTGGGAAGACACTCTGATGTGTGTCGTAAACACCAAAATTAATTACTGAATTTAAATATTACTGTAGTAGTGACAAGTTCAGGTCAATTCCACATAGACTGATAATTAATTTCCAATTAAAGTAAAATTAAAAAGATAAAATGGGGATTTTATGTTGGCAAATTCAAATATTAAAGCAAACAAATTAATAAATATTGAAATAACAATTGGAGAAAACCTTGGGTCATAGTATCTTCAATTACTAAAGAACAGGTGATCACAGACACAAATATATCCAAAAATAATCATTCAATGTTGGATTGAATAAAATAGCATAACCAATTTTATTCTAACTCTCACAATTAATTTATTCAGATACGATTGTAAATTAATTCTAATTCTAAAATATCTAAACCAACGTGATCTAAATCAAATCATAACAGCATTAAGAACAATAGCAACCAACAATAAACAAGTCCTATAAATGTTGTAACACTTTAATCTATTATGCATTCTCCTAAGAAATTAACAAAAGCTTAGCATGCAATTATTAAAATCAAAGTGCTACTAAACATAGAACATTCAATACGATTGAACTCCTAATTAGCAAATACCCAATTCACAAATAATTATAACGGATCCAAATTATAATCAAAAGAGAATTGAATAATAAACAAATAAAATGGAAGAACACAAATTGAATAATTAAAATTTAATTAAAACTTATAAACCAAGTCTCACACCTTATACTTTAGCAATGAACGATATTCTTACCCAAGAGATAGATTTAGCTACTCATAATTGTTAGAAATCTCTCTCTTGAAGTTGTTTATGCTCTAAAAATGGCTACACTCTTTACAACAATCATAAAATATATTTATACTAAAACCTAGGGTTAAAACTGATAAAAAATGAGCCTAAACGCTCAAATTCGCACCCATCCAGACGCCTGGGCATTGGGCTGCACTGCCTTGCTGCCAATGTCCACTTAATTACGGTTTTGCCATTGCTTCTTTATTTCTTCTGTTTAATTATGATTTTGCCACTTTTTCTTCATTTTTCATCACTTTAAGCTCAAATTCACCTAAAACATAGAAAAATACAAATTAATCCCTTTTAAGTAAATAAAACATGCTCAAATCAAGTATTGAGGTACATAAAATATATATAAATTGCATCCCATCACACTCAAATTCTAATTTCCNAATATATTTATACTAAAACCTAGGGTTAAAACTGATAAAAAATGAGCCTAAATGCTCAAATTCGCACCCATCTAGACGCCTGGGCATTGTGCTGCACTGCCTTGCTGCCAATGTCCACTTAATTACGGTTTTGTCATTGCTTCTTTATTTCTTCTGTTTAATTATGATTTTGCCACTTTTTCTTCATTTTTCATCACTTTAAGCTCAAATTCACCTAAAACATAGAAAAATACAAATTAATCCCTTTTAAGTAAATAAAACATGCTCAAATCAAGTATTGAGGTACATAAAATATATATAAATTGCATCCCATCACACTCAAATTCTAATTTCCTCGAGATGGTGTAAATCTGCTGCAACTGTTGGAAATATTGATTTTGTAAATCAAACTGGAACTGATTTTCCGAACCAATTACAATAAAATTTACAACATTGAATCCTAATGAATGAAGAATAATTTTCAATTGGAATCACACAAAACCTCAAAGTGTAGCTCCAGATATGATTTTCACAGTAAATGTTACGCATAAATATAGTAATTCCAGCTTTAGTCTTTCTTTTACTGAAAATAAAAAATATAGTAATTAAGTACTTTTCATTAACAATTAATTATAAACTAGCTAAAATTCAATATAAAAAATGGCATAAAAACATTAACATTTTATGCCTATCAAACACCCCCAAATTGAACTTTTGTCAGTCCTTAGCAAAGAAAGAACTAAAACACTACTCCTATAAAACCAAATACCTTGATGAGGTTGCCTCAAAGATTGCATAATCATATTAACTCAAAAGTAATTTCCATGTGATCATGCATCTCAACACCTTATCTTCTATTGAACATAATCATTACTTTCAAGTGTGTGTGTGAAAATCAAATGATACACTCAATGTCATGCACTTGAATAAATCTACATTAAATAGAGTTGGAAAATAAATATATAAACTACCATATGCTCAACATAATTAAATAGCTCTCCACTAATGTAGATCAATGCATTACCTTGAATCAATAGGACTTTATAAGCTTGTAATGTAAAGGCTAAAGGGTCATAGGTTAGAAGAAAGAAAATGATAGGAACATAAAAATTCAAAGAAAGAAAACTTATGAATAATATGCTTATAAAACTTTTTGTTTTCTCCTTTCAAATATACTTTTCTTCTTCCCTTCCTTCAAACTTCACAAAACAACTTTCTTTCTTTTCTTTTTTTCTTTTTTTTTTCTTTTCTTTTTCAACTTTTTCCTTCTAACCCCCAAATTGAACATTTTCATACCTTGCTCAAACTTCTTTATCAACATCAAAGATACATAATAGCCACGTTTTCACCAACATCAACCACCCCCACATTATCTTCTACTTCACTCCACCAAAAAAAAAATTTATAAGCATATATCAATTTTACGTAAGCTCTCTTTGATAAATGAGTATAAGGTAGGAAAAATATATTTAGGCATAAGAGGTAAGTGAATGTGGCTTAAAGAATAAAAAGGCTCTAATATGCAATCAATTATGCATCCTAAAAATGGCTCAAGTAAGGTACTAATGGATAGATATTTCAAAGGTAGGCTAAAAAGGCTCAATCTCAAAACAAAAATGGCCTAACTCATATTCAAAGTAATGCATCTCTCTAGGATTTTGCCTCAAGCAATAATTATGCAAGTTCTAGAGTTCATAAAAAATAATCACTCTAAATTAATGCAAACCTTCTCCAAAATACAATAAAAAACATGCATATTTAATAGAGTGCTCAAACTAATTTCGAAAATAATAATATGTGAACTTAACTTTAGGCATTAGTGAACACACAAAAACAATTCCACTACCTAAGAATCAATGTATTCACAATCATATTCTTATCATAGGCTCATCAAAATATGCTGAAAAACACTAAAAACAAAAAATTCAGCAACAAAAAATAGAGTTTTTTTAAATACAAAACTAAAAATTAAAGAAGAAAAACTTCAAACAAAGAGAACCACCCCCAAATTAAGATGAACATAGTCCTCAATGTTTAAAACAACGAAAAATAAACATAATAAAAAGCAACGGTTAAGAAAGCTCCCCCATTTGATGAAATGCAATGAAATTGCAAATTTTTGGTCTCAGAAAGCTCCATTGACCAATCACTCCCTTTATGCTTCTCCTTTGATTTTCTCTTTTTTTGAAACACAATACAAAAACATCTAACAAGAAATTAAAAATACCTTTAAACTTTCGGTTGCCTCCCAAAAAGCGCTTGTTTCAAGTCTTTAGCTTGACTTTCTTGTGGAGCTCTATCTAGGATCAATTTGTTGGTTGCTTCCACCTCCAAAGCAACTCTTAATAAATGATGATCCATGCCATCCTTTATTCCTTTTTTTTCTTTTCTCTAATAGATTTGGCTCCAAAAACCTATTCTCATGGCACCATTCATCTTTTGGATAAGGAAGGGATTTTTAGATATTGTAGGTCACCTTTTCGCTACCAACCCTAAAGGTAATCTTACCTTCATGTATATCTATTAAAGCACAGCTAGTAGCTAAGAAAGGTCTACCAAAAATCAAAGGTACATCACCATCCTCATCCATATCTAATACCACAAAATCAATGGGGAAGTAAAACTTATCGACTTTGACAATTACATCCTCAAGTACTCCCCTTGGCTTCTTAATTGTACGGTCTGCCTATAAAGAACTTGAGGTAGGCTTTACTTTTTCAAGTCCAAGCTTTTTGAAACAAGAATAAGGCATTAAATTTACGGAAGCTCCTAAGTCACATAAAACATTAGAAAATTTAATATGACCAATATGACAAGGAATAGAGAAACCCCCTATATCTTTTAATTTTGGTGGTAGCTTGTGTTGTAATATGGCACTGCACTCGTCATTCAAAACTACCATCTCATGACCTCCTAATTTCTTTTTCTTTTTCATGATTTCTTTTAAAACCTAGCATAATTTGGCATATTTTCTAGAGCATCTACAAAAGGAATATTAACATGTAATTTCTTAAAAACATCTAGAAATTTGCCAAATTGAAAGTTTAATTTCTTCTGGTTAAGCTTATTAGAAATGGTGGTGGTGGGAGTTGTTTGTATTACCAATTCTTTTCCCTTTTCTCCTCCAAGGGCAGCAACTCATCTTTTGATTATTTTCCTCTTCCAGGGCCTCTTCTAGCATGGGGAGGTATATACTTAGAAACGTGAGGCTTCAGTACCTCAACTTGAACCTTCAAAACATATTTCAAACCTTGTTCTTCAGTTTCCCCTTCTGCTATGGCTTTTGGCTCTTCTAAATTATCTATATCCTCTATGCTTCTCAAAGGCCTTAGCTGCACATCAAAACAATCATTTAGTTGCTTACCATCTTGCAAATTAATAGACATTACCTCCTTAGTATTTTTCCTAGTAGTGCTTAGAAGGATTTCTTATGCTCTTTGAAACATGTTTGCTAGTTGGCTTATTTGAGTTTCAAGTCCTTTGATGGCACCGGCTTGATTGTTGAATTGGTTCTCCATTTTGACCATGAAGCTTTCAGTTTGTGCCATGAAGCTTGAGAACTCTTTCTTTGTTTCTAGTTGAAATCCAGCTAGTTGAATTACTAATCTCTCTATATCACTTTGCTTCTCTTGCAGATTAATAACTTGAGCTTGAGCTAGTTGCTCCACTTGATTACCTAGTCGTTTTATTGCTGCCTTTGTTTCCTGCATAAAAAAACTAGAATTTTATTCATCTTTATCATAGATTGCTCAAGTAAAGACATAGTAATATGAGAAGAATTAAGAGATTGAGGTTGAATTTGAGGTTGAGAAGTTTTCTGAAAATTTGCGGACCAGAATTGTTGATGTTGTTGAGGAGGAATTTGATAGATTCCTCTTTGTTGTCCTCCTTGGGCATTCGAATTGTCTCTCCATGAAAAATTTGGATTGTAAGTGTTGGAGAAGTGGTTGTTGTTGCTATTGCCTTGTTGAAAATTCCCTACAAAATTCACATCGTTAGTTTCATTAGAATTTCCTACATGACAATTTATACTTTCATGGTTATCCCCAAAATATTCACAACAATTAACATTAGAAATATTGGAAATATTATTATTGAAATTGTTGGAACCCAAGGGTTCAAGTTGCTTTGTAAGCAATGCAACTTGAAAACTGAATTTGTCTATCTTATCCTCTTCATGGACAGCCATGGTCTTCTTTAAGTTTTGGCTCCTTTCACTTGCCCATTGCGAGTTGTTGATTTCCATCTCCTCCAATAGTTCGTATGCATCCTCTTTGGACTTATTTAATAAAGCACCACCTACAGCAGCATCCACATTTTCTTGTCAAATAATTTAACCCATTATAAAAAGTTTGGACTTGACTCCAAATGGGCATCCCATGGTGTGGACACTTCCTAAGTGGCTCTTTTAGCCTCTCCCAAGCTTCATATAAGGACTCTCCATCAAATTGGTGAAAAGTGCTAATTTCATTCCTAAGCTTGGCAGTTTTAATAAATGGGAAAAAAATTGTTTATAAACTTAAAGGCTAAGTCATCCGAAGTGATAATACTCCCAGGTGGTAAAGATTGTAACCAACTTTTGGCTCTGTCCCTTAAGGTAAAAGGAAATAACCTAAGCTTCACAGCATCCTCAGTAATCCCATTATATTTCACTAACTCACATACATCACAAAAATTAGATATATGTTGGTTAGGATCTTCACTTGGTAACCTTCCAAATTGGTAGTTATTGAGCATAGACATGGTAATAGGTTTGACCTCAAAGCTAGGTGCATCAATAGGTGGTCTTCTAATACATGACATATCTTCAACCCTTCTAGGTGCAGCATAATCCCTAATAGACATATAACCTTGGTTAAAAGGAACTTCAATAACTACTGAGTTACTTTGGTTTTCCATATTATTTTCTTCTCTTTCAGTATTTCTAAATATGGTTTCTCTAACTCCTTCTTTCCTTAGATCTCTCTCAGAAAATTCAGATTCAATATTAAAACTCATAAAAAAAATAAACAAACTGAAAAAAATTAAAACAGCAACTGAAATTAATAATAAAAACTGAATTAAAACAAACTAATAAACTCACAAAACTTAAAGCTAGATGCAAATCAAATTAAACTCAAAGTAAACACAAAAATTAAGCAAAAGCAAACACTAAACAGCAACTAAAACAGATTAAACAGTAAGCAAAACGAACTAAAACAATAAGCAAAAAGTGCAGTAACATTTTTTTTAATCGGTTTCCAGATATTTTTTATTTTATTTTTTATAATCAAAAGATTAATAAAATAAGAACTAACCAAAACTCCAAAATTCAGTAAATTAAAAACCTAAAACCGAAACAAAACAGCAAACAATTTTTTTATTTTTCAACAAATCCTGAAACCCGAAAAACACACAAAAATAAAAACTAAGCTACTTCGATTTCCTTCTTCTTCAAACTCGAATTAGATTGCTTTGGATGCAAGAAAGCTCTCCAATCATTGTTCTTTGATGGCTGAAACCAAACATACACTAAAACAAAAAATTAAACTAAAAACAGTAACTTAATTAACAATAAATTCAAATTCAAAACTAAAAATAATTATTCCCTGGCAACGGCGCCAAAAACTTGTTGTAATATATTTTAGATTAACTGGATTCCTTTAAAAAAAAAAAAACCTATATCGATCCCAAGAAGAATAATGTTTCTAGTAGTAAATTTAAATCAATTGTACATTAAACTTAACAAAAGTAAAGAGAGTTGTTTGAAAGTTTGTTGTTGAGTAACCAAGCATGAATTAAAAAACAGTAATATTAAAATTAAAGAAGGCAGCAAGTAAATATTCCAAAGGTTTTAAGAAAATAAAGATTATGACTTCACTACTGTTACTCCTAGCCCTAATGCATTATAGATTCATAGCTTAACACCCATCTTTAACCGCATGTGACTATAAGTTGATTTTCCAATGCATTATAATCTATTAAGTACAAGGTATTTAATTATCTCTAATCTAAATACCGAAATTTAAGCCTTAAGACATGCAAAACCAATAAGATGTTGTTAAAGTTGTCACTAAGGCATGCAATATTTCTATAACCATGTATTTTATTGCCCATCCATACTTATATCCCTTATTTCTAAGCCAATATATTTACTTAATCAATCCACCTTTTCATGGAAGCATTAAGAACTACAATAAAATATTAACCTTAAACATGAATCAAACTCAAATATGCATTAATCACTAAATAGTCATAATAGGGTTACATCATAATCCTCATAGAAAATTAGCTACAAATGATCTTAGAATTATCCATCCAATAATTAAAAGACAACATAGATTAAATAACAAAGAGATTAAGAGTAAAGAGATCAAATCCAAAGTTGATGGCTTCTGGAATTTGTTTTTCAATTTTCTCATCTTGGCTTCTCAAAACTATAATAAAAAACACAAAGTTGACTCCTCCAAGGCTGGCCAAATTCTCCTTGAACTTTGCTTTGTGTATCACAACTTCTTCTTTTTTTGGTTAAACTGGGGGCTTAGCCCAAGAAAAAACTGAACAAGCCGAACATCCATTACACCTTTAGCATCATCTGCAATCAATCCTCTCACAAAATCGGGAGGAGAATAAAAACAAGAAAAACCAGAAACTAAACTGTGACTCTTTCTGACCAAAGCATTTACAACCTTATTTCATTCTCTTAGAACATGTTGAATTCTAATATCAATTCCCATACTAATAAATTTCTTGCAACTTCTCACAAAACCAGCACAGGGATGTAAATCATCCATATCAGAATTCATCCAAAACACAATAACACTAGAATCTAATTCCACAATCAAATTCTTGAATCCCAAATCATGAGCAAGTCTTAACCCAAAGAACAGCCCCCATAATTCAGCAAGAATTGCATTTCCAATACCAATATTAGCCATAAATCTAGCCACCCATCTACCATTATCATCTCTAAACACCTTTCCAGCTCCAGTAGCTTTGGTTGAAGTAATGAAATTACCATCTGTATTCAGCTTCCTCCATTCATTAGGAGGAGGTTTCCATGAACACCATTTTAAAATTTTCTCTTGTGTCTTACTGACCAAAAAATTAGCCTTAAGCAACTCCACAACAAATTCTTGATCACAACTTTAACATTAATAGGCCAGCAAAAATCCTTATCAAAGATTTGTTTACACCTCCATATCCAACAAAACCAGCAACAAACAGAGAAAAAAACTCTCCAATCACACTGCCATCCCTCCACAATGAAGAATTTCTTTTTCTCCACAAAATTATCCCTAAGCCATTCATGCCAATTACTAACAAAGAAGTTAGATATCATATTTGATGCCCCTAATCTTTGCCAAAGTTGCCTAACTTTAAAACAATCTCTAAGAGCATGCAAACCATCCTCCTCATATTGAGAACAAATAGAACATCTACTCTTAATAGTCAAACCCATGTTTAATCTATTTTTGTTAGTTAACAACTTATTATGCATCATTAACCAACAAAAAAACTACACTTTAGGAATGATATTTAAATTCCAAAGATCCTTCTCATCACTCCAACCTTCCAAAAGATGATAAGCTGATTAAACAGAAAAGCTTCCCTTAGAAGAATAAGACCAAATCAATTTATCTTCCAAAAGCAAATCATTAGACATAGGAATACAGATGATTCTAGCCATCACCTCCATAGGAACCATACTTTTTAGCATATCAATATTCCAACAACCATTAGAAATACAATCAGCCACTTTCATATTCCCATCGATATTAAGGTTGTCAATCTGCATATCCTTCAAATTCTCTTCTTTCATCCATTTATCCTCCCAAAAAGAAACTTTCCTTCCATTACCCAGCCGCCACATACAACCTTTGCTTAATTCAGTTAGACCAGTCTTAATGCTTTTACAAACCACTTATCCAGTATTACAAAAAGCCTTCCCATCTTTATACCTTTTATTGAGCACCTCAATCAACAAACTATCCCCACCACATTTAAACCTCCAAACAAGTTTCAAAAGAAGAGCCAAATTCATACTCTTGGCTTTCCTTAAACCCAATCCTTCCTTAGTTTTAGATTTGCATAACAAATCCCATTTAACCAGATGAATTTTTCTGGCCTCCGCAGTCCCACTCGAAACAAAGTTCCTACTCAACTTGTCAATTTCTTGACACACATGAACAGGGAATTTAACAAGTTGCATATTATAAATTGAAATAGAATTCAACATAGCTTTTGTAAGAGTCACTCTCCCAACCAAAGACAATGTTTTAGCCTTCCAATTAGCCAATCTTCGTTTCATTTTTTCCAAAACTCCATTGCAACTATTTGAACATCTACCATCACCATCTATAACAAACCCTAAATACTTCCCCACTTCATTAGTTATTTGGATGTTTGTCAAACTTTTAATCTCAGCCTTAACCTTATTAGAGGTACCTAAGGAGAAGAATAAGCTAGACTGGCACAATTAATTTTCTAGCCTGACATCTCACAAAATTGCTCCAAACACTTCAAAACAAGATGCACTTGCTCCTTACTAGCTTCAGAAAAAATCAGAAGATCATATGCAAAAAGCAAATGAGACACCCCAAGTCCATTCTTAGAGATTTTAATGCTCTTCCAATTCCTTAAAGCCATTTGCTGCTGAATAATGTGAGATAATTTTTCCATTCCAAGCACAAATAAGTAAGGAAAAATTGGATCTCCTTGCCTCGAACCAGAATAAGGAGTAAACTTCCTAGTCATTTCACCATTCCAGTTAAGCCTCATGGTCTTCACATGCACACAATTCATGATAAGATCTATCCACCTCCTTATCAGACCCATTTCATCCAGCACCCTTTCCAGGAACCCCCAATTAAGTCTATCATAGGCCTTTTCAAAGTCTATTTTCCACAATATCATTCCCCTCTTAGCTTTAGACATATTAAATTTATTCAACATCTCATGCACAATCACCACACTATCCAAAATTTGTCTTCCTGGAATAAAACTTGATAGATTAGCACTAACAAGCTTTCCCATCATAGGTCTTAACTTTTTCACAATCAGTTTACTAATAACCTTGTAAACCGTGTTACAAAGGCTAATAGGCCTAAACTGATTTATTGTTTAAGGGTTTTCCATTTTAGGAATTATTGTAATTATGGTTTCATTCAAATTTTCAGGCACACTACCATTCCTGAAAATAGACTTCACAAAATCAAAGGCAGAACTCCCCACAATATTCCAATATTCTTGAAAAAAACCAGCATGCAAACCACCTATCTCAGGAGCCTTCCAAGCACCAATATTAAACACAGCTTCCTTGATGTCCTCATCATTGATTCCTCTATCAAAAACAGCTTTTTCTCTATCATTAAGTCTGTAAAAAAAATTAAATATTCTCATAAATTCCAATCCTTTTCTCACCTCCATACAACTTTTCAAAATAACTGACAGCCAACTCTTTGATTTGTTCTTTATCCGAAATCCAATTACCTTCATCATTCTTTAGACACTCCACTTTGTTTCTTCTTCTCCTCACAATAGTAGGCAAGTGAAAGAACTTAGTATTCTTGTCTCCATCTTTTAACCAATTGCATCTAGACTTTTGGAACCATAGGCATTCTTCTTGCTACAAAATGTCACTATAATCCTTCATAAGCTGCTCTTCCAAATTAGAAAGAAAAATATTAGGACCTTCACAAAGCTTTTTTTGTATACCATTCAACCTCGCCAATAATCTCTTTTTTTAAAGAAAATATTCCCCAAAACTGTTCTATTCCAATCCTTCAACTTAGAATTAAACTTCTGAACTGTACTCAACAAATTTGCATCCAAACCTTTCCATTCCTGCTTAACAAACCCTGTAATCTGTTCATGATTCATCCAAGCCTTTTGAAATCTGAATAGTTTTAAGTCTGGAGCAATATGAATATTTCTTTCTAGATTGATCAACACTGGATGGTGATATGATCTAGTTTTAGGAAGATTTGTAACAATAGCTTTAACAAACAAACTCCTCCAGCCATTACAACAAAAAGCTTTGTCAAGCCTTTCTCTATAAGACCACTTCCCTGCCTCCCATTAGTCCAGGTGAACTTGGGACCTACAACACCCAAGTCTATAAGACCACAATCCTCCAACCAGTTAATAAATCTTTTATGCTTGCATAGAGATCTATTGCCACCACTCTTTTCATCGAGAGTAGAAATGTCATTAAAATCTCCAGCTAATAACCAATGAAGACAAAGAATCTCCTTAATTTTACGTCTCCAGCTTCCCAAAGTCTCTGCCTAATCTTCAAAATCGGACTTGCATAAATGGCTGTGAAAACTCATTTACCTCTCCTAGGATTAGACACAATGAGATTCACCATTTGATTCGAAGTAGAGACCACCTCTACTTTAATTTTTTCATTTTTCCACAACACCCAAATACCACATGAAAATCCAATAGCATCTACCTTCACATAATTGGACCATAATCCTATTTATAATTTTGTTTGCCTTCTCACCACTCATTCTAGTCTCCATTAACACCAACAAACATGCTTTATGATCAAAACACAGGTTCTTAACAGTATTACAAAACCCTCTACCACCTGCTCCTCTTACATTCCACAACAAAAAATTCAACATAATGAAAAAAGAAGAAAAAGAACTAACCTCCATATGAGATAGGTCAGCAGCCAACCTCATCAACACCCAATTCACCCTTCTCACAAGGACCACAACCATCTTCAAGCATCATAGCATTGTTTCCCTCTTTAGCATCCGGAGGAACCACTTTGGTATCTTTAGGATTCTTCGGAATCTTTTTAGCCCCCAAATCCTTTTCAAAATCATCTTTCAACAACTTTGAAATATTCTGAACTTGCTCTTTGAATTTATTCAATTATGAAGAAGACACTTCCTTCAAAACTACCTTATTTTTTGAAGAACCAATTAATTTTCGATCAACAAAGCCTTTTTCCCTCTTTCTCTTGAAATTAATCACCTCTCTATTCAATTTCAAAGCTAAATCCACAGTTCCATTATTGTTTTCCTTCACACTAGCTTCTCCAAACTTACCTTTATTTTTATTTCCAGGCATTGAAACCTTGTTTTTAATTTTTAAAGCATTCTCATTCGAGATTTAGGTCTTCTTAGTACTGCTGACAATAGTCTCCATATCCTCCACAACATTAAAACTATCATCCTGCTGAGCTATAACCTCCACATTCTTCACTCCATTTTCCACACCAAAATGGTTTTCATCAAACTTTCCCACCTCCTCTTCTATAACAACCTCCTCATTTTGTACACTGTGATCCAATACTTTCCCCTCAAAGCCATTAGAAACAAAATCCCAAACAATTTCCTCACCCAATTTTTCAAGAACTTGGAAATTAGAACTCTCATTTTTTTTTCCAACATGACTCTTTTCCAAATTTCTTCCTCTATAATTATTTCTATTGTTAACCACCATCAACGATCCATACCTTCCATCCTTGCCACTAGATTCCTCATTTTCCTTCATCCCTGCATCCTTCCCATTTTGTGAAGGAGCTTACCCTTCTCCATTAACAGAAGAATCTTTTTCTTGATTTCTCATTTTCTCACAAGAAATATCCCTATGTCCAATGCATCCACACCTGAAGCAGACCACTCCAATCCTTTCGTATTCCACTTTTTGTATTCTAGCCCCAACTACCACATGAGAAATCAATGGCTTGGTTACATCCATTTCCACACACAACCTAGCAAACTTTCCTCTACAAGCCATTTCAGTATTCTTGTCCACTTTTAGTGTCTTTCGCAGCAAATTACCCAATCTAACCAGAATTTCATTTTCGTAATATTCAAAAGGTAGAAATGGAAACCTTACCTAGACTGCCATTTTCCTGATTTGATTTTTGAAAGGATCAAAATTAGGCTTCCAACATTGAACCGACAAGTAGTGGCCAGCAATCACCCAAGGTCCCTCTATTAGCACCATTGTTCGATCTTCCTAGGTAGACAATTTCACCACGTAATAACCATTTCCAGCATCAATTACTTGAAAATCACCATGAATCCTCCATCGTAGACGAAGACGCTCCACCAGAAAATTGATATGGTAACGACTTTCTGATGACCTTGATGATCAACGCCCTCATCCATGGCTTCCACAATGATTTTCGTTCTTGCTTCGATAATATCAATCTTGGAATTCCCAGCTCCTCAGGTAGTGGATTTGAATCTTCCCAATCAAAATCTTAAACATCCAAATCATCCTCACTAACAATCAATTCTTTTTCCTCATCAGATTGTGCATTCTTCATTGATGCATCGAGAAAATTCTTGACCGAATTTTGAATATTCCCTTCTAGATCCACAACAATGTTCCTATTCAAAGCCTTATCTATCCTTTTCTCTAACAGATTCAGATCTTTCTTTCCATCTCCCATGGATTCAGCCTCCATAGAAACCAATTAAGAAAAATGCGGGAAAATACTCAAGAATTGGTTACAAAGGATTTTCTCTCTCTACAACTGTTTTTGCATGCAAAATAGATTTTCTTGTGTATCACAACTTTGCTATGTGAAAACTTTAAGAAACTAAATATAAAACCTAAGAAAAATTGTTGTTGCCGTGAGAATGGGGAGAAAGGGAAAAAAATGAGATGCGGTTGTGAGAGAGTTGTGAAAGCTGCAGTCGTGAGTGCTGGTGGTGAAGTGTGCGTGTGAAAGAATGATTTTCACTCTCAAGGTAGCAATGTATTTATAGGAAAGGTTTAGGAGAGTTTTAACCCTAAAGTCTTTCTAAAACCTAGAGAATATAGGAAATAATATGTATACATGATCTCAAACTCCCATAATTCCCTAGCATGGCCAGCCACCTCAAGGGTACAAGTGTATTTTGTGTCTCATGTTCACACTAGGTTTAAGGAAACATTCATTATCTCATTAGGAATCGAATTTATATTTAACTCTAATTCGTTTTATACTAAATATTATTCTGATTACTATAATTAGAATAATCTGACCTCCCATGTGGCATATGATGTGGCAAATTTTGTACACATGACTGGAGTGTGATGACATGGCAGCCCAATCATCAATATCATCATAGTAAGCCAAAATACTTTCCTTTTATATCTCCAATGACCGCCAGACAGATTCCAATTACCTTTTTGGTGACCAAATGGACACCAAAGTCACTAAATACGGTTTCAAAAATTAGGTCTATGTCTTAATTTTCCAGGAATATCTTTTTTTCACAGATTGGACATCGGGAAGACACTCAAATTCTAATTTCCCCTAGATGGTGTAAATCTGCCACAACTGTTGAAAATATTGATTTTGTAAATCAAACTGGTATTGATTGGCAAAACCAATTTCAATTAAACTTTACAACATTGAAGCCTAGTGAATCAAGAATCATTTGCAACTAGAATCGTACAAAACCTCAAAGTATAGATCCATATATGATTTTCTCAGTAAAGGTTGCGCAGAAATACAGTAATTCCAGCTTTAGTCTTTCTTTTACTGAAAATAGAAAAATACAGTAATTAAGTACTTTTCATTAACAATTAATTATAAACTAGCTAAAATTCAATATAAAAAGTGGCATAAAAATATTAACACTTTATGCCTATCACCAGTGCCCATTAGTGATTTGTAATGACCAATCAAGTCTTCAAGCACTCCTACTAAATAAATTCACTTTGGCACCGAAGTTATTTTGCATAGCTCTAAAATAAAACAAACATTAGATTAAATAATTGCAATGAAGTAACAAGCACACCAACACAATATTACATGCAAGCTAATATAATTTATTTATTACATACCTGCATCCAATGTATCATAATATTCTACTTCTTCTAAAAAGAATCTGTCAATATGTTGAGAATCTTTCAGCCAATTCTAACAACATATCAAAGCCTCCACCATCTTCGCAGTCAAAGAACTCCTAAAATGATCAAGTATCCGTCCTCCAGTACTAAAAACATTCTCAGAAGCCACAGTAGATACTTGAATTGCATACACATCCTTTGCAAGCTTTTCCAAGATAGGGTATTTGCCATCATTTACCCTCCACCAATTTAAAATGTCAAAATCATTAACCAATGATTCACAAGAGTCCATCAAATATCTGTCCACATCATTTTTTATCTCATTGCATTTACTTTGTTCTCTCTTTTTCATATAAGCAATCCAAATCTTATCAGCATAACTTGATTGTTCCAACCTAGTTTCACTATTCAAACTAGAAGTAGTAGACTCTAAATTTGTTGAACTTGAAACTTGATTACTACTCTTTGAAAACACTCTGTTTTCCTTATACCACTCAAAAAGATGCATTAAAAAGTCCTTCAAACCTTTTGTCAAATTATTAACAATCACTTCATCATTATCATAAAAGCACGCCATAAGTAAATCATATATAATCCAACTTATATCTTGGATCAAGCACTGTTGCAATCAAAAGCAATTTGTTGACATTTCGCATAGAACCCCAATATTTATCATACTTATCTCTCATTCTTTTTGCCATATCGCACAAAAAAGAATCTCCATTAATAGAAAGTTTATGTAACTGCTTTTGAATTGAAGAAACATGATGGAAATATATATTTGAAGTTACTGGTATTGAAGCACTAAATTTCAAAGTAACATCATAAAACCCTTTTAAAAATTGGACAAAAGCTTTTGCATCATCCCAATGCCAAGCTTTAGAAGGTCCAACCTTGTTTAATCCACCATCGTCATCTCCAAAATAAGGACTTAAATGACCATCCTCCTCTTCCAACCTCTCAAAGGCTTTTGGAAATTTTAAAGCCTACTCCAACATCAAGTAAACAGAGTTCCATCTAGTTGGAACATCCAAAACCACTAGAGCTTTGCTTTCAATTTTCTCTCAATATATTCGTTCTTTAAATTTTTGCAATCTAGAAGGAAAAGATCTAACATATCTCACTAAATTCCTAATACCAACAATTGAGTCATATAATTGCTTCAAGCCTTTGGATACAATCAAGTTAACAATATAAGAACTACATCGAACATGCAAAAATTCACCATCCAAAATACAACTTTTCCAATGAAGCATTTTCCTTTTAAGATAAGCAACAACAGAATTATTTGCACTTGCATTATCAAGTGTTATCTCTCATTCTTTTTGTCATATCGCGCAAAAAAGAATCATCATTAACAGAAAGTTCATGTAACTGCTTTTGAATTGAAGATTCATGATGGAAATATATATTTGAAGTTACTTCTATTGAAGCACTAAATTTCAAAGTAACATCATAAAACTTTGTTGCCTCTCGATCTCATCCAGATGCCTTTGCCAATTATCCAATGACAACTCTCTTTGGTCCCACATTCTCTCTTCCGATTTCCTCCCTATCCATCTGCTTTTCATTAGTTTCCTCTAAATCTTTCTATAAGATGACATAAATTTATGTCTTTTCTTGGAGAAAAGGCTATGGCTTATTTATTTAATTTTTTGGCTAAAATTGTTGGTTTAGATTTGAAAAGAAAATAGTAGCATAACGAAGGGCTGTGCTGAGGAAAGAGATTCAAATTATTGAATGTTCTAGAAAGATCCAAGAGTTTGAGAATCATTAGGCTGAGGAAACCATCGAAATGATAGCAACTATTGGCAAGCTATCAAATTTATGTAAGGTCCAGTAATTATAACATTTTAAATTTTATAAAAAATAATTTACTATGATTTGGAAATTTTTGATTTTCTTTTTCTATTTATCTTAGTATTTCAGGGAAGCTTTTGCAGCTTTGAATGTTTAGCAACCAGAGGTAGTTTGGGGAAGGCACAAAGAGTTAGTGGAGCAGAGTGTTGTACCGGTGGAGTTTTGGTCAATAACTTGGAGATGAACTTAGGCTTTGTTTGTTTACTAGGACTTGATTGGACTAATTTTGTCTCTTGTTTGTTAGCTAAATTTACAATTTGAACTGGACTATAATAGTCAAACTATAGATTTTATTTTAAATAAAGTCTGAACTATTTAATCCTACCAAATAGATTAGGTTATGTCTGGACTATTTCTAAATAATATTGGATTATTGACAACAATAAACATAGAATTTGATTGAAATATTCCCATTGTGTCCTATCCTATTCTATCAAATCCTAACATATCTATCTTAACCTATCAAGTTTTGTCAAACAATTTAGTTATTAAGATTTGTAAGCAGTAGATTTTGGTATTAAAAAATGCCCGTATAAGATGTGCATTTCGTGGTTTTAAATTTTTTTTAGTCATGTTGTTTTTGGCAGAAGAAGTGCAATGAATGTTTGTGATGATTGATTTTGCATTTTTTTTTTGTGTTAAAATGATGAGAAATGGACACTTCATAAAATGAAAGAATTGTTATCGATGAAGTATCATCCTTTACGTATTCAAAAATTAGTTGATGCTTTCCAATGGGACATCCCATGCCTATCTTAATTTTATTGCTCATTTGTTATAGCCTGGTCTCCTAGATTTTTCTAAGATTTAAAATACCCATTTGCCTCACAATAAAATCCACAAACAGTCACTACTACAGAAATAAGCTATCAACGATGACCTTATTTTTATATAGACGTCGGTTAACAAAAAAAACCGAAGTTGATACACTAATACGACAGTTATTAACTTTGGCGGGTAATATAGACGAAGGGCTATCATATAAAAAAACAATCAACGACGGTTATAAACAAAACCGTCGTCTATAATTTAATCAAAGACGACAGTTTATAAAGAAACCGTGGCATCCACATTGCTGCCACATGTTTCTTTGTAGAGAATAGATGACGGTTCCTTTAGAAACTGTCCTCTTTATCTAAGTAAAAATGACGGGTCTAAAAAAAAAAAAAAAGACGACAGGCCTGGCTGGACTTGTCGTTTTTACCCCACCCCGCAAAAAAAAAAAAAAAAAAAAAAAAAAANAAACGACGGTTCTAGCTTAGAACTGTCATTTTTAACTCTTTGTTTTCTTCTTTATAAGCATTTTTCTCTCTCATTTTCCCTCACTTCTTTAGAAACCCTAAAGCACCCGCCCTCACTTCTTTAGAAATCCTAAAGCACCCGCTGTTGTTTGCTCATCTTCTACATTGTGGTCGCCGTTTCCTCATCTTCTTCATTGTGGTCGTCGTTTCTCATCTTCTCCATTGTGGTCGGATTACTTCTTAATTTCACAAAAACTTTAAGGTTAGTGCTTAGCAATCTATTTAAATTGTTTTTAACAAATTGTAAATGCATTATTCTGTGAAAATGTTTGAATCCGTGCATTGAAAAGTTTGAATATTGAATATAATGCATTATTTTGTTTGAATATTGAATGTATTTGTTAAGTTGGTTGTTAATTTGTATATTGTGTATATAATCAAAAATTGTATAAATTATCCAGTGATATATATGAAATCCGATGATATGTATTAAACTCGATGATATGTATGAACTACCCGTGCATATATTGTGTGAAAAATTGTATATGAGAGTTTTGGTTTAATTAGTAATTTTGTATAAGAGTTTTGTAATTAGAATATATTTAATATAATTTTGTTTAAATTTATTTAAAAGCCGCTGAAAAAAAAAAAAAATAGACGACGGTTCCAATCTTAAATCGTCGTCTATATATTTGCCCTGTGGACATTCACGTGGCTTCAGCGTAGTTTTAGACGTCGGTTTTGAATCGTCGTCGATATTTTATGACTATCGACAACGCCTCATTAGACGACGATTTTGTATCCGTCGTGTAAACACTTACGACGTCGGTTTTTCACCGTCGTTTTTTACCCTATTTTCTAGTAGTGAGTGTTTTATACATAGTTCGCCTCATCTTGGATGTTACGTTGTTAAATATTGCTATCTAGACCCCGAAAGGCTAAACTCTCCTTAATTATAATCTGTAGATAAAGTGATAAAATTATTTTGGTATTGATTTTAATATAAATAGACAATACTAATCAAATGGAATACCAAAGTAATATTTTAATAGGGATCTAGCGCCAAATTTAAAGAGGAGCATTTTGTCACAAACATAATAAAATATATATATATATATATATATATATATATATATAGAAATGAGTGCAAATAACATAACAATTCATCCCATAAAAATATTAAAATTTTTGAATTTTGACTGATTTGACTTTGATGGTCCAAAAGTTCACTCTTTATAAGATGAGTTTTTAGTTTTTTTTTTTTATGAATAAAAAAAATTATGACGGTAAAATTACACCATGTAAAAATTAGAGTATTTTTTATAATATGTGTGGTTGAATTTGCCAGTTTATATTTTTTTATTATATTTAATCTAATATAACAAATTAAATTTTCAGATAATTAGAGTACTTAAATTTTGATTTTGGCTAAAAATTAAGACTTTTACCAAAATAAACTCATAAATAATGAACTTTTAGTTTTTATTTTTATTTTTTATGAAATGAATTTTTAGTCTTAATCATTCTATTATCACGTATAACTCATTGATATGGCGGAACACATGAATTTGGTTTATTGTAATATTAAATTATCCTTTACTATTTTCTATAAATATATATTATATACAGTCATCCGCTTTTTTGTGTGTGTGTATATATATATATATGTTTTATTTTTATTTTTTTGTTGAATCGGTTTTGTATATGATTGTATATATCATATTAGTTTTCATGTTATTTACTTATTTATATTTGTTATTTTATTGTCATTATTACATTTTAGCACAACACCAGAACCATCAGCAAGCTTCCCCAACAATTTCTCTAATCTCTGACTACCAAACACCAAACCACCACAATCAATCGAAAGCACAGTTACCAGGGAGCCTAAATTCGGCTACCGTACGCCTTAAAACCGTTGGAGCACGCCGGAATCAAGCAAAATGTGGTAGCCACGGTGGAGTTCTCCGATCGACGTTTTACCGGCGGTATCCGGCCAAAAGGGTAGTCATTTCCTCCTATTTTGAACCCCATGAAACTGAATCTGACCTCCATTTAGCCCAATTCTCATTGTTTTGGACGATACGAAGAGAGGAAGTTTGGCCGTGAGTTTCCCGGTCAAATTCCGATTCACATCACCGATAACTGGGTAAGGTGAGCTTACCATCGTTTTCCCATTTCGTGAGTTTTTTGTTGATATATAGATTGCCTATTATTGTTAAGTTTTTAGAAAATTGCCCAATTTTGAGCTAAGTTTTGTATTGGATGATTTTGGTTTTTTTAATAGAAATTTCTAAGAAATATAGGGTCCTAGTGATGTCTAGAGGATAATCCATGGTTTAATTGCTAGAAATATTAGAGATATTTAAATGCCCAAAATTGGTTATATGTGCATTTCGGGTTTTCATAATTGGACCAACTTAGGATGTTTATTAGGTTAATTTTTGTTCATACAAGTTGTTATTGATGCTTAGAAACTAGTGAAGCATTAGTTTAGTCGATTGCTGGTTTATGTGCTACCATGTTTTTGTGTTATGTGGCTAATTTAGTTATTTTGGCAAGTGAATTTCCATTTGGTTTGGGAACTGAGGTTGGGGAGCTGAGTTGGTGAGGTGTGAGTTCTTGATAAATGTTAGTTTGGTTAGAAATTGTGGCATCAATGGTTTATAGCCCTCCCTTATGGTGATATTGATGATGGTGATGTGAATATGTGGGTGATAATGATGATGGTGATGTGAGGATGTGGGTGATGTGATGATGGTTTTGATAATTTGATTTTTGAATTAAATATATGTAGTCATGCTTTCTCTGTATATTTCTAGTTTCTTGCGACAGTGAGATTTTGATTAGTGGTATTTATATATTCCAAAACTTGGTGCAATGCAGTTTCAAACGATCAGTCCATATTTTTTAATTTCAAATTAAAACCTAAGTTTCTAAGTTCGATTTTTCTAACAATTTCTTTTTAAGAACTATAGTTAGCTTGATCCCTTTCTTTGTCTGTATTCATGAAGGTGCTGAAGCAGAGTTCTAAGACAGCCATTGATAATGGCGATGTCATCTCTACCAGATGAGCTGTGGGCGCGAATTCTAGAAATCGGTGTTGGAAGTCATGGTTTTACCTACAAGGACCACTGTTGCCTCTCAATCTCATCCAGATGCCTTCGCCGATTATCCGACGACGACTCTCTCTGGTCGCATGTTGTCTCTTCCGATTTTCCTCTCTATCCATCTGCTTCTCCATTGGTTTCTTCCAAATCCCTCTACAAGTTGAGGTAAATTTATGTCTGTTCTCAAAGAGATGCTCAAGGCTATGGCTCTTTCTCTCTCTCTCTCTCTCTCTTTTTTTTCTTTTCTTTTTGCTGAAACTTTTGGTTTAGATTTCAGAAGGATAGAGAGAAGAAAATAGCAGCACAACGAAGGGCTGTGCTGAGGAAAGAAAGTCAGATTGCTGAACATTACAGAAAGATCCAAGAGTTTGAGAATCGTTTGGCCGAGGAAACCAGCAAAATGAAAGCAACTCTTTCTGAGCTATCGAATTTACGCAAGGTCAGGTAATTATAATCATTTAAATTTTATAAAAAATAATCTACTGCGATTTTGAAATTTTTTTTTTTTCTTTTTTCTATTTTATCTTTCTGGGTATTTCAGGGAAGCTTCTGTGGCTATGAATGTGTGGCAACCAGAGGTTGTTCGGGGAAGGCACAAAGAATTAGTGGAGCAAAGTGTTGTGCCAGTGGAGTTTCGGGTCAATACCTTGGAGATGGAACTTAGGGTTTGCAAGCACCAGATTTTGTCATTGAAGAAGGCCCATGTAAGATGTGCATTTTGTGGGGTTTTTTTTTTTTTCTTTCACCTCCTGGTCTTTTTGGCATAAGAGTTGCGTAATGTTTGTGATGATTGATTTTGCCTGTTTCTGGTGTTAGAATGACGAGAAACGGAGGCTTCATACAGCGAAAGAAGAGCTATCATCAATGAAGTATCATCCTTTACATAATCAGGAATTAGTTGGTGGTGGGCATGATGACTTTCATGCTAACATCATAACAAAGAAGTTGAAAAGATCAAGTATGTGCTAAAGCACACTGGTCGTTTTTGCTTTCCAATATGACATGCCATGCCTGTCTTAATTTTATTTCCCATTTGTTATAGCCTGGTCTCCTAGATTTTTGTAAGATTTAAGATACCCATTTGCCTCTCACATAAATATAAAATCCACAAACAGTGATTCATACATAATTCCCCCTCATCTTGTATGTTACGTTGTTAGGTGTTGCTAGCCATACTTGAAAAGATCAAGTATGTATTAGAGCGCACTGGTCATTTTCGCTTTCCAATACGACATGCCATGCCTATCTGAATCTTATTGCCCATTTGTTATAGCCTTCCTCCTAGATTTTTGTAAGATTTAAGATATCTATTTGTCACACACAAATATAAAATCCACAAACTGTGTTTCATACATAATTCCCATATCTTGTATGTTATGTTGTTGAATGTTGCTATCCAGACTCTAAGAGGCTAAACTCTCCTTAATTATAATCTGTAGATGAAGTGATAAAATTATTTTGGTCTTGGTTTTAATATAAATATCTACTAATGACTGTACTGAAGATGCTGTACTGAAGATGTCAATGATATAGTTAATTCAATACGCTTAAGATATATCTAGTCTTCATAGGATCAGTTGTTCAAAATTAGAATTCACTTCCCTTAACTCTTTTCTGGCAGATATATTATTGGAAAGTGCTGTTATTTTGTTTTATATCAACCAAGGATTTGATTTGAAGTTCATTAATAGTCAAACCTCATAAAGTTTTGATGTTCTTTGTTCTAATGCAAGGAAGGTCCTTTTTGAGGAAATGGATTTGTTAAGCCCTAGCCTTATAGAGGAGTTAATAAGAGAATTCAGCTCAGCATTTTAAAGAGCGGCTGCTAGGCTTTAAAATGGGCTCTTGACAATTTTTTTCTGTTTGTTTACTGTTATTGTTGTTATTATTCTTGATGTTGAGAGTTGATAAAGGCGAATCATTGATTTGCCTTATATTTTCATTTGCTTGGGATGTGTAGTTATTGTTTGGTGCATTAGCATGGTGTCTCTTTTATCGGAAATGGTGAATGTTCTTTTAGTTCTTTACTGGGCTTAGCCTTTTTGTTGAATTATGTCATTCTTTTTGTGTGTACATATTTGTCCAGTTTTATAAATTATCTATCTTATTTTGCTTTTGCGAGTGTGACCTTCAATAACAACTGTGAGGTATGATATGGTTGAGATAAATTGGTGTCGCGTCAGGCCGAGGAAAATTTGCTTCTTGGAATTGAATGATTTAAATGTGGTTTAAGAGAATATGATTAATTTTCTTATGTGGATGTTTGTATATAACATTGGATGTTAGTGTTCAAGTAATTCTTTATCCTGGTATATATGAAACTAAAAGATGAGTAAAGGTGAAGGACTAAGGAAAATTCCAGAACAAGGAAGGAAAAGAAAAGAAAAAATAGAGAGGTGCATGTAAATCGCACATCCAAAAGCAGAGGATTTCAGTGTGGGAAAACAGAATAGGAAACAGAAAAAGATGCTGAGTAGCAAAAAAAAAAACAACTATGGAAGATCCTTCGTAAAGAAATAGATAGAAAAAGCGTGACACAGGAGTACTCTCCCACGTATTTATGGGAGGTAGGAACCTTGGGAGTAGAACTGCATGGGAAGAATCCAGTGGGTAAACCCTTGTAAGAGAAGAGGTGAAGTAAAACCCAGAGAAAGTAACTGAAATATCCAGAGGAAGCCTGTGGGAAAAACACTGGAAGAGAAGAAGGTGAAAAAAACCCAGGGAAAGTAACTGAAAAATCCAGAGGAAGCCAGCATAAAAACTTAGATAAAGAAAAATAATCTGGGAAAGAAGGGGGAAAAAAATGAAAATAAAAGTCAAAGGATGGGAAAATGTTGTCAGGACATCGGTGCTCTGGTGGGTTTCCCTGTTTATTGCCTCATACTGCAGTCATATCTTCAGGAAGGGAAGAGGCATCGGTTCATCTTCTCTTTTTCCAGGGTGAAAAAGAGGGACCTCATTTCTCTTTTCTAGGGTGGTTATCTTGAAAACTTGTTTTGTAATGCTGCAATCATTGTACAATATGATGTAATTCAATATAACTTCATTGTGGAGTGGATGATATTAGTACATGGAAATGGCTTTTTCATGTCTTTGGTTTTTGCTTGCCTACTTCGTAGGATTAGCTTTTGTTAGCTTGTCTAATTGATTGAGCTGGTATAGTATTTTTGCATTTATGTCAAGTTCTTGTAATTCCATTATACAATCACTCTAAAATTTTATATCCTAGTGTCTTTATCTCTTTCTTATTTTATTGTTTTTCTGTCATTCCTCTATATTTTCCCGACCAAATGAGAACAATAATTTATCTGAAACAATGCAGTTAAAACATTTTTGTGGAAAGCCAACTGTACATGTTTCTTTGTGCAGAAACTGAAGTTGCCATGCTGAAATTGCTGATGTTTTTCAGAGACTTCTTTATGATATGGTTTGGTTTTTGTTAAAACTACTATCTACTACCATTTCTTTTTGTCTTAAGCTTTTTTTGGAATGACGGTAACATAAAAACTGTATTAGAGCCTGTCTTTTGGTTCAAATCGGGCCTATATACTAGGGTGGTGTTAAAGCCGCAATATGCTACTACTAAATAAGCTTGACATGCATGGTTGGGTCCATTTACTATTGGTTTAACCATTTGGGATTTGATTGTGACTTGATAGTTATATTGCTAGATGGTGAAGTACTGGAACTGAATATGAATATGGATTTACCTAGCTTGACATGCATGGTTGGGTCCATTTACTATTGGTTTAACCATTTGGGATTTGATTGTGACTTGATAGTTATATTGCTAGATGGTGAAGTACTGGAACTGAATATGAATATGGATTTACCTTCTCATACTGGAACTGAATATGAATACGGATTTACGTTCTCATCCTTAAAATTTTTGTACCATAAGATGAAATTTGGGTGGAAAACCTTTACTCACATGCTGTGGTATGTCCAGATGATAATGATGGGAAAAAGTCGTAGACAAGAAGGCCATCTTGGACACTTAACCCTGATCTTCCAAGCGCTGTAGCATTTGCTGTGGTGTTTGAGTATATCCTTGTGAAGGCAGCAATAAAGCACCCACCTATATGTGGCAGGGATGAGCTTTGCAAGTGAAAATGATGTTGATAATTTGTTGGCTTCAGAATAAGTGCATCTTTATCTGAAATCAAGGTCGGTTCTTTTGCATTTTGTACTATCATCCGTTGTGCATATATTTAAAGTACATCTATATTAACTTGAAATCATAATAATTAAGCAGTTGAAATGACAAGGAATTGGATTGAGAGTAATTTTCATCTATGTAGGTGTCTTTTTGTTAAAGGTTTTTCCCAACTTTGCAGACTTTAAATTGAATTTGGTTACTGGCTAAAAGGAACTTCTTTAACTCTTAATTTTATTTAGGAACAGTATCTACTGAAATTTTTATTAAATTTATTTATTTATTTATTTATTTTTTAAACATAATTGGGAAAATTACAATAATACTTTTGTTTTGTATTTTTCTTTCAGATATTTTTATGTTTTAAAAAGATTAACCCTTTAGATTTAGTTTTTTGCATTTACATTCTGTTAGTCGGACGATACTATTTTTGTTGGTTAGTCGACACCTTATTATAAATAAATAAATCTTAATGATGAAAGATGATTTATTTTTATACTAATGTCTTGAGCCTAAGGCCTATAATATATATATTTTCCCTCTGATGTTTAAATGCATGTAAATGGTGTTATATATAAAATATATATATATATAAATAAAAATNAGAATAAAATAAAAATTGCATGTGAATTGAGTTAAAAATCTTACAATTACATCCTATTAAGAGGTTTGGTTTATTTTAATTTTAATTAATACCGCCTTTATATTTAGTATTATAATTTTCTAAATTTAGCCATAATTTATATTGGTAATACGTACAAAGCTTGATATACTCAAGCATCAACAAATATGAACTAGAACAAAAATTTATTCCTTAATGCACCCTTCCATTAATTTTTCTTACACCACACAGTATTTACCAATAATACAAGTACTGCCAACTACTAAATTCAAAGCACAATTGTACCATTATTACTATTAATCTACCCACTATTATCAACCCCAACATTTAACATCATTTATTACCATCACCATTATTGAGATATAAGTGTAACCAATGCTTAGCCTGTAAATTCTCTTCGGCCTTTAATTCCGATGGAATTATTAGTAATTACTTTAAATAATTGGAGAAAACTGTTTATTTATATAAATATGTTCTAATATTAGATTGACTTGATTGTTTTAGAATCAAAATCTCAATTTTTTAGCTTTTAAATTGTTTTATGAGCTGTGATATAAAAATATATTTTTGGTCTAATAGATCCGGTGAAATACTAAAATACTATTTGGACAAGTGAACTCTATATAAATCCAAAAAAATCATTATAATATTTTTAAATCTTTATCAAAGTTATAGTAAAGGAAGTATGTATACCTGGCAGTGTATATCAAAGTTATGATGAAGTCATAAATCCATCTAAAATATACCTGGCAGTATATATATAGTTAAGCTCAAGTCAGTATGGCCTGATTGTTTTATAATTATGTCTTAAATTTTAATATTTGATTTTATCACTTGAAGTAACAAAAATGATAAAATTTAGCCTAGGGTAAGAAATCAAAAGTTTTTATTTTATTTTTTTTATTAATTTTACTTCTTGCTTGTATGATTGGGGGAAAAAAAAAAACTGCAAATTTTCTTTTCTTTTCCCTTCAATTATTAAACTCCGAAATCGTAGAAGAAGTGTTTGAATAATTGGCATACAATTATTAATTAAATACAAATATGAATAAGAATATATGATATTTAGAGGTAGTAGTGCATTTAGAGAAATCATAATAAAAGCCACCTAGCTAAACATTTAGCCACAAATGGGAGGAGAGAGAGAGGCTCACAAGAAGGAGAGATAATAAAGACAGTGAGTGTGAAGTTTCCTATCTTTGGTGACGAAACTACATGGTGTGGCACGTGATCAAGAAAGGAAAGACATAGAAGATGTATGCAAAAAAAATACTTCTCCTTCTGACTTTTTATTTTTAATTTTTTTTAATTTTAAGATTGACTTAAACATTTAAAGTTTTTGTGAAGTTTATATAAATGTATATTGGTGAGTCAGCAATTGGTAGATATATGCTGTGACATATTGTCCTTCATTTTTTTCTCACCACAATTCACAACTCACTGTATATATATAAAGCTCCCACATATTCATGGCACTATTTGAAAGGTCCATATAAAGAAGAGACAAATAGAGAGAAAGAGAGAGAGAGAGAGAGCTGCCATGGGAAGGCCTCCTTGCTGTGATAAGGTTGGCATCAAGAAGGGTCCATGGACCCCTGAGGAGGACATCATACTTGTTTCTTATATTCAAGAACATGGTCCTGGAAATTGGAGATCAGTTCCTGCTAACACAGGTTAAATATATATATATATATATATATATATATTCATATTAGCTTTATAATTAGATCCAAAAAGTTTGTGGTTCTGTCTTTTTTTGTATGTTTCTGGTTTCTGGAGGACAATCTGAATCAAATTTCCAACTGGGTTTGGATTATTTCTGATATTCAATCTAATTATCAACAGGGGTTTTTGTAGAAATAATACACTTCAATTCTAATTTTCATTTGGGAATTTTTTTTTTGTATGTTTACTGTTTGTGAAAAGTTCATGAAGGATAGGAATAATTCTGATCTTCAATATCTAATTTGTCTATTTTTCTGTACTGATCAGGACTGCTGAGATGCAGCAAAAGTTGCAGACTTAGATGGACAAACTATCTTAGACCAGGAATCAAACGTGGGAATTTCACACCTCATGAAGAGGGGATGATTATTCATTTGCAAGCTTTACTGGGTAACAAGTAATCTTCAAATTGTACATCTCACTTTTCTTATTCAATCAAAATTAATTTATATTTAATTAGACCCAGATGGAATTCTGCTGTCCATTTCAAAAGGTGAAAAATCCAAAAACTAAATTTTTTTTTTAACAAATTACTGTTTTTTTGGATTTTGATCATAGATGGGCTGCCATAGCTTCTTATCTCCCACAAAGAACCGACAATGATATAAAGAACTACTGGAACACCCACCTGAAGAAAAAGCTCAAGACATTTCAATCCGCTTTAGACCCTCAAATGGCGTCCGACTCAACAAGCACTAGTCAATTTATATCCCGGAGTAGTAGTTTTAGCGAAAGAAAGAGCTTAGATATCATCCCCAACCACGGCGGTGATTCATCTCTAAGGCTAAGCAACTATCAACAATCTTCTACATATGCATCGAGCACCGAAAACATCTCTCGTCTACTCGAAGGTTGGATGAGATCTTCCCCAAAGATGAGTAAAGGATTAGCACAAGAAGCGAAACACGATGACCGAGTCGAATTCGAACATTTCTCGGTCGGAATCTCTTCCTCTGTGCCGTCCCTTTCTTGCTGCGGACCAAAGGCCGAGCAAGAAGGCGGTGGAGATGATGATGATGATGATGATCACTTGGTATCTCATGAAGAGTTTGAATCCATTTTGTCATTTGAGAATGCGAATAATCTTTCGTCTTGGGACAGGTCGAGCACTTGCGGTTCTAGTACTCCTAACAAGGGAAATTCTCAAAGTAGAGTTGCAGATCAGGAAGAGAAAAGTGTTCGTGGTATTTTGGAGAAGAACAAGCAAAGATCTGAGAACAATAATAGTAATAATAATAATCCTCCATTATCGTTTCTGGAGAAGTGGCTTTTGGATGAGACTGCTGGTCAAGTAGAGGAAATGATGCAGTTGTCTCCGATGTTCTAACAAAATATTGTATATCGTCATCATCTTTGATTAATTTTCCCTTTAGTTTGTGCTGTGTTTTTCAAATGAAAATTAAACAAATTAATGCTGCTGAAAAAAGAAAAACAAAAATGAAGAAAAAGAAGTGCTTGATATTTCTTTGATTAGGGTTTAATCTTGTTTGTTGTGTTTGTTTTTTTTTAGAGGTTTCAAGAAGTTGGGATCTCTTTGCTGATTGTAATCTACAAATGATCAATTATTTTTCTTGTAATTTTAGCTGATCAAAGATAATTAATAATTAAGCTTATTAATTACTAATTAATCATTCTGAATGTATCAAATTGAACAATCAACTTGAATTAATTGGGTATGCGTAAAGTGGGTCGGTCATCAAGATTCAATACCAATATGGAGAAAATTTGAAGATATAATAAGAAATGCATTTATTTCTTGGTGACCCCATAATAAGAAATGCATTGCGTTTGATTTTCCCCTTAAAATAATTTGTCACGGGTAAAATTGTGTTTAGTTTCACAAGTTAAACAAATATCCTTGCTAAAAACATTCGGCGAAAAAATAAAAATAAAAACATAAAAAGAGCAAGTAAATTTTTTTATACCATATAAAACATGTACAAGTTCATAATCCATGCAACGGTGGAAGTAATATTTGTTTACAAAACACGTACAAGTTTTCTAAATTATCTCCTTTTTTCTTCTTTCTGTCATGTGAGAGTCGAACTTTTGGTGATTACTTGAAGCAAAAACAAGAGATGGATCTAGGGTTCATGGGCGGAGATCTAGAAATAATAGACACACACACACATATATATATATAAGTGAAGAAATATGGGGGATAGCGTCACGAAAGTCTTGCATGAAAAAATAGGTAAAATGGTTGCCTCAAAGACCTTTCTTTTAGGGTAATTATGGGAGGAAAACATGTGATAATATTCAACTTTCGGTGTGTGATGAGAAACTGATGGA
>QANX01004530.1:0-58596 GCA_003254975.1 Ochetophila trinervis
CGACTGCAGAACCCCCCCTTCCCACCTCCCTCGACTAGAACCCTCCCTAGTAGCGCCGAACCTCGCCAAGCCTTGTCCCCGATTGCCCAGATCTCGACCTCCCCGATTGGCGAATCTCCTCCCTCCCCAGCCGCGCCGAGCGATTGCCAAGATCCTCCGTCCCAAGCGGTGCACCTCCCCGATTTGCAGAGACCAGCCCTGGCCTCACCAAGCCTCGGGGAATCTCCTCCCTCCCTCCCTAGCCATGCATCGAGCCCGATCCTGCGCAGCCCATCAACGATTTTTTGTAGGTTCTGAATTTTTTGTAGAACCCGATTTCCAGTTTTAATTTTTTTTTCTTTGTGGGCTATACACATTTGTGTTCTGTGATTGGAAAATTTGTTTTGTTGCCTATTATATATTATTAATCAGAGATTTTTTTCGTTTAAAGAAAATTTTCTCGTTCTGTGATTGGAAAATTTGGTTTGTTGCCGTTTATATGGTTTCTGCATGTTTCTGTTGGTCCCCAATTTGTTCGTTTATATGGCTTATTGAAAATTAATGGAGCAAATTGCCCAGCTCTCCACGGACAACTTTAATGGAGCTTAAAAGCAAATGCATGTTTCTGTTGGTCCCCCATTTGACAACTTGAAAATAATAATGCTTAAGGAATACAAATAGAATATTAATGGAGCAAATTGCCTGGACAACTTTAATGGAGCTTGAAAGCAACTGCATGTTTTTGTTGGTCCCCAATTTGACAACTTGAAAATAATAATGCTTAAGAAATACAAAATTAATAATTATAAATAATAATGTTCTGCATAATTTTTTATATAGATTTGGTAATTTGGAGCTTAAGGAATACAAATAAAATTAATAATGACAAATAATAATGCTTTGCATATTTTTTTTTTTGGTGTGGTATTTGCTTAGGGATTAATTTATACTCATTCTATGATTTTAAGAAATTTTAGCTTATTGTTGCAACAACATGTCAGATGATAGCGAAACACAGTGTTTTACTCCACAAGTTGCAGATGAGATCAAACTAATGATAAATCATGAATTTTCAACTGTAGAAAAGGCATTTGACTTTTATAATGTATATGCAAGACAGTGTGGATTTAGTGCAAGAGTTAATAATAGCAAAAGAAAAAAAGGTAAACTGGTGTGGAAACAATTTGTTTGCTTTAAGGAAGGGCAGAGAAATGACTATTATGAGAAGAATGAAAAATATACAGTCGAAAGATCAGATGAAAAAAATCGAGGAACTATTTGAGTTGGCTGCAAAGCTAAAATGACAGTGGTTAAGCGGCAAACTGGATCGAAATTGGTTGTTAGTCTTTTTGTGGAAGGGCATAATCATTCTCTTGCAACTCCAACTAAGGTGCATTTGTTAAGGTCACATAGGAATGTGTCGATAGCAAAAAGAGTTTTGAGCCAACAGTTAGCAGAAGCAAATATCACAACTTGTCAACAAATTAGAGTGATGGAAATAGATGCTGGTAATACTCAAAATGCCGGATGTACTGAGAGAGGTTTAAGAAACTATGTACATCGAGTGAGAGATGAGAAAAAAGAGATTAATGCAGAATTGTTAATAGAATTTTTTTCTTCTGAGAGAGAAAAAAATCCAGCATTTTACTTCAGTTATGAACTGGATGATGAAAATCAGCTTGTCAGATGCTTTTGGGCAGATCCATTTTCAAGGAGATCATATCATTTTTTTGGTGATGTACTCGTATTTGACACAACTTATAACACTAACAAATATGATATGATATTTGCCCCTTTAGCAAGAGTGAACGACCATGGTCAAACTATCATTTTCGAATGTGCTTTGTTAAGTGGTGAGAAAAGTGAATCTTTCATTTGGCTATTCAATCAGTTTTTAGATGCTATGCTTAGGGGCGCACCTCAGGTTATTATTACTGATCAAGATCCTGGAATGACTAAGGCCATTGTTCATGTTTTGCCATCAACTTATCATCGATTCTGCATGTGACACATTTTGATGAAATTTTCTGAAAAATTAGATGTTGTGCTTTATCGGGACAACTATATGTTGTTTAAAAATGTCATTTTCAATTTTGAGACTGCTGAAGAGTTTGAAAGTTGTTGGGTAGAATTGATACAAGAACTAGGCCTAGAAGACAATCTATGGTTGCATCAAATGTTTGAAATTAGTAGCAAGTGGATTCTTGCATACTTTAATCATATCTTCAGTGCAGGGATCCAGAGCAGTCAAAGAGCAGAAAGTTCACATGCATTTTGAAAAGGTACATCTCAAACAAAAACTCACTAATGGACTTTATTATACATTTTAATAGAGCAATTAATCATCAAAGACATGATGAGTTAGTTGCAGATCATGTTGATGTGAATGAGCAACCAAAGTTGAAATCCATGTGCCCAATGAAGACACAAATGGTCAAAATTTACACAAAGAGAAATTTTTTAATGTTTCAAGATGAGATGTTTGAAAGTGCTGCATATTTTTTAAGTGGTACATTTGAGGATGATGTGTGTGATGTCCATACCATGCAAAAGGCAACTGGGAGTAGTTCATCAAAGAGTTGACATGTTACATATAATAAGTATACAGACTATTTGTCATGCAGTTGTAGGTTATTCGACTTCAAGGGAATCCCATGCAGACATATGTTGGCATTTTTTGTGTGAAACAAATCATGTTTTTACCAAGCAAATACATACTGCATTGATGGACAAAAGGTGCAAAGGTTGGTGAGCTGTGGGGTAACGATGATCAAGTAATGAATGATGACGGCGATATGTCATTGGTGATGAGGCATGCATGTTTATCTACCTCTAGTTCAACTTTAATTGATGATGGATCTCTCACTACCGAGTCTACTAAATTCCTTTTGAGTGAATTTGAATTGTTACATGTTAAAGTTAAGGATATTAATGGTACAACAGTTGGAATGCCTGAATCAAGTAGCAGAAGAACAAAAGATAATCAAAGTATTAATAATCCAATGCATGTGAGATCAAAAGGTTGTGGGAGAAGATTGAAATCTTCAAAAGAATTATCAATTCTGAAATCAAGACTTTGTAGAGGATGTGGACTTCGTGGGCAACAACATGACAAAAGAAATTGCCCTAGGTTGCAAGAAAGGTAAATTTGTAATTATTTTTTCGTTTCCATTTAAGTTCAAATTGAAACATTTAAATTCTAATTATTTCCATTTTTATTCATATATTTTGATGTGGGCATTGAGCGCTCTTCTAGCATGGATGTTTGTGATAAGGACATTACATTGCCAAGTGGATCAGTGACGCGTTCTCGAGCTAAGAAGATCAAAGAGGGAATGCTTGGACTTGTGAAAAGAATTATGGATAAAGATCGATTCAAGTTTCCAAATGATTTGAACACTTTTCCGAAGCCTAATGATGATTTAAGCATGTTGTCCAAGCAATGGATGAAAGTCGTAATTATACTCGAGAGTTGCGGAGACGAAATGGCGTCATTTTAAAAATAAACAACTTAGAATGGCAATTTCGTAATTTTAGCTATTTTCGGATGATAATGGCAGTTTCATAATTTAGTTATTTTCGGATGATAATGGCAGTTTCGTAATTTAGCTATTTTTGGATTATAATGGCAGTTTTGTAATTTTTGCTATTTTCGTTTTTAGGGTTAGTTTTCAACCTTAGGATTACTTTCTTAATATTTAATGGTTTAGATTGATTCTTGATCTAACCCTAATCCTTATATAAAGGGGGATCAATTCTTTTGTAAGACAGATTGGAGTTTTTTAATCAATTGAGAGAATTAATTTTCTTATTGCTCCCAGGAGTGTTCTTGCAAGGTGAGGAATCAATTTCTTCTTCTTGTTGCATTAGGAGTTGAATTATCTTATCAAAGTAGAAATACTTTGTGGCGATTATTCTTCTCTTTCCCTAGCATCTAATCCACGTTTTTAGATACAAGTTATCTAAGGGTTTGGTAGGGCGGGTTCTTGTTTCCAATTACTGTTCAATATTTCTTGTATGTTTGGGGTTTCAGATTCTTTAATCTTGGAGTTCCGCATCATATTTTTATCATCTAGATCCACAATCAATGATCAAGATGTTAACGAGCATTCATCAAGTGAAGATGACGAATTAGTTTCTAAAGCTGGTACATTTTTATACTAAAATTTTAAATTAATCTTTGTAGGCGGTGGTTAATTCTATTAGTTTTTATTGTTCTTGATTTGTAGGATCAAATTTATGTGGACGAACTAAAAGATTATGAAATATTGATCAAGTAATGAATTTTGCAATGAAGGTGATATTTCATAATGTTCAGTCACTTTTTTGGCAATTTCGTGCACTTTTTTATATGGATAAAAAATATTGGCAATTGATTAATGTTCAATCATGATAGGACTCCAATGGATGAGGCGGTGAGCAGAGAAAGATGGATGTTATTGGTGCTATATATACTGCAGTTGCTCAACTAGAATATTACTAGTATCTCATTGCCAATTTATTATATATCTTATTTAAAACACTCAAATTAGCTCCTGGTGATATTTTTAATTTATGGGATTGGTTATGTTTATGATCCATTTTTTTATGGACTTTATTTTAATCAGTGAGACTTTTCATTTTGTCTATTTTAATTAGTGAGATCTTTTGTTTTGTCTATTTTCATTAATGAGACATGAAATGTCTTTTATTTATTTTTTCCCATCAAATAGAATTAATGGCATTTTTTCTAGTTGGTGTATCAATTATGTGGTAGGACCACACTAAATGTTGGATATGTTGGTATTTGGGTTGTGTGTTTGTATTATATTGTGTTATATAAGTCCAATGATATTATGGGGTTCTTGTGTATATGTGTTATGTAGGGCATAATCATATGTGTTGTGTATGCGCATTGAAAGTATGTTGAATTACTTGCTTAATTTGTGATTGTAGGAGGACCATATTTGTGCTATAGAGTGGTTTTGCACTATATCGAGCATCACAGCTAGTATTGGGTCATCATTGGGTTGCAGCACACTAACATTTCAAAAAATTAAGAACCTACACTATTTTTTCAGTGTAGATATGTGTTTAAATTCCATGCAATATACTAACATTTCTCCTATGCATGATAAACATATGTTGATATCAAAGCTATAAAAATTACATAATTTTCCAAAAATTACACATTGATATCAAAGCTATAAAAATTACATAAGTACTACCACATATTAGCAGAGTAGCCAGAGTCCATGGCATTTCCAATTCTCTTACTAGGAAATTCATAATTACAGCTTTAATGTGATAAATTTATTTTAACATCAACTATACGTGTTTACTGAATATGGAGTTGAACCTAAACACTAGTTTCTAGCCAAATCAAACTAAACATAGAAAGTAAACCCCTTCCCAAAACTCACACAAAACCGGGGGAAAAAAAGGTTTGGTCAAGAAAATCCAGAGAGCTATAACCAAATCAAACCCCTGTAAACCTTAACACTAGTTGCTAGCAGGACTCGAGTCACACAAATTTTCCAATCACAGAACACAGTGTCTACAGCCCACAAAGGAAAAAAAATTAAAACTGAAAATCGGGTTCTACAAAAAAGGCAGATGAGACAAAATATTCAGAACACGAGCAAAATCGGGCTCGGTGGGCGGCTGGGAGGGAGGGAGGAGATTCCCCGAGGCTCGGCGAGGCCGGGGCTGGTCTCTGCAAATCGGGGAGGTGAACTGCTTGGGACGGAGGATTTGGGCAATCGCTCGGTGCGGTAGGGGAGGGAGGAGATTCACCGATCGGGGAGGTCGGATCTGGGCAATCGAGGGCGAGGCTCGGCGAGGTTCAGCGAGGCTAGGGAGGGTTGCAGTCTGGGGAGGTGGGAATTGAGGGGGGAGGGTTCTGCAGTCGAGGGAGCAGGGGCGGAAATTTTGGAAATTAAACATCTGGTGTAACATCCCGTTTTGAGAAAAATAGTAAAAAAAAAAAAAATTAAGTTTGACCAGTTTGACCTTAAATGGGCCCTATGGTTGACTTTTTGTGTGGTTGTGTTTCAGTTTTGACTTTGGTACCGTTGGGTAGAGCTTGTCGATACGAGTCCGTAGACTAGTAGTACGTTTGATTCGGAGTTAAGACCAGGAAGTTATGGTCATTTTAGTGTGAGGGGCTTTTTGGTAATCTGGCAAAGATTGATATTTATGGGTGAGAAATGACCGTTTTGCCCCTTTCTGCATCCTTAAAATTTCTGGAAACTTCCCACGCACGCACACCCCCCCCCAACACCTCCCCTCCCACCTTCACCGAGCAACCTTCCCACGCCTGCAGCCACCACACCGTGGCCGGAGTTGGCCGACAAGCCGACGACCTCGTCTTCCTCCCCGTACCGGTGGTTCGCCGTGAAACGACCCAGATCGCCGGAAATCACAGCGAAACCGAGAGCCGGCGCAACCATGCACAGTCGCGACACCATCTTTGGTCGGCCGGATCTCACTGTTCCGGTGGAGTTAGGGAGAGTGCTTGGTACCGTTGGAAAGCTGGTCCAACGATCTACATTTTGGTACCGATATTGACCCAGGAAACCGCCAGAGCACGGCCAAAAATGGCAGCGAAGTCTAAAAAAAACCACCGCGACAGCCCCTTTCCACCCCGATCTACTTCGATCGCTTGCGAGTGGCACGACACAGCCACCACCACAAGCTTCAGACCACGCCAGTGACCAGATCTGCACTTTCCCGAGCTACTTCCACGACCAACACACGCGCCGCACGCGCCGCCCACAGCCGTCGCCGTCTTCCTCCATGCGCCGCCATCTTCCTCGTCCTTATCCGGCGAGTGAGTGCTCACCTCCCATCCCAACGCGTTCCTAGGGTCGTGGGCAAGCTTGCTGTACCTTCAATTTGATCTAATTTTGGTCGGATTCGAAAATGCACAATCCCAGCCGAGGTCTGATCTTCCGGGACCGATTCTGATCAATTGCTGCGACGAATCTTGAAATTGAAGGTAGCTTCTCGTTCCTTGCATCTTCAATTTCATTTCGATATAAAGTTTGTTGAAATCGGAATTGAAACGGGAAAATCCATGTATTTTGGGGATTTTTGCCGATTTTGGGCATTTTTGTAATTTCCAAAAATATTGGGATATTTTCGTGATTATTGAAAATGTTGGGCAATCTTAGTAAATAGTGTTTTAATCTTGTAATTGGAAACTCAGAGAACTTTTATGAGTTTTCAGTTAATTTTCAGATTTTAAAAGATATTTTCGGTAAATTCTTTTTAGGTGCTCGTACGCGATCGAGGGGTGGACCGGAGATCCAGCAGGAGCACGTTTCATATTTGTGAGTGCATTTATTTTCTAAATCATTTGGGAATATATGCTATATTTGATTTGAATTCTATAAATTTGTTTGAATTGAATTTTCCTTATGCATTAAATTTTAATTATTAAATATGTTTTTGATGATTTAAATATTTGCATGAGTTTGATGTTATGATTTGATGAATTTCCTATTCATTTGGAATCAATAGAAATTTGTGTTTTGATTGATTGTCTAATGGATTTTGGAAGTTTTTAGATATTTTACAACTTGTGGAAAATTTGGTGAATCTAATGTGATTTGAGCTTTTGTGAAATTTAATAATGTTTTGGGGCAACTTTTCTAATAACTAAAGGTTTGATTGTTTTGAAAAATTTTCTAAATAGAAGTTTTTGGAAAATCGTTGAATTTACTGTGATACTTTTAAAGGTAAAAGAATTTGAGAAATTTTATAAAATCCGATGATCGATGATCTCGGAAATGATTTTGAAATGTTTCATGATTTTGAGGAGTATCACACAGTATTGTATGATGACTGAGGTGTATGGATTATTGCGCGCAATATTATTATTATGCCATCATCTGCTGCGGACACGTGTCGTGAGAGAGATGATGAGGATCCTGCCATGACGGATTTGGGACGCCGGTTCGTTGTGATGAGTTTACCCGCCTCCCCCCCTGTGACGCCGTCAGGACACTGAGGGTCACACGGCAACGATACTGTGATGTGGTACTGGGTTGATTTATATGGTTTGGATTTATAATGATTTAATGATTTTGGGGATAAACTAAGGGTTTTGCGAAATAATTTTCAAAACGGGGAACCTTTCAACTGAGTGATGTAAGGTTTGAGTGAAAATAATTTTAACTACTGAGCTTATATTTTGTAGATACCTAGGAGCACTCACATAGAATTTATATCTCACGTTTTGTGTTTTAACTTCGTTCCCTAGGTCCTAGCTGCAGGTCCTCGTGAGCTACCGCTTTTTCTTATGTATTAGACTCTTTTCCTTTATTTCCGTTTATTGTTGGATTTGTATTATTTATATTTTTTTGTCTATCACGCTTAGTGGCTCTGTCATTCTCACCTACTTCATATACTGTTTTAATACTTACTTCAGTATTACTAGTTGATATTGGTTGCAATGCATATCTTATCTTGCTTCTCGTCTTATTTATGGTTTTATTGTTTATTAAACCCCTTTTCGGAGGAGGATTCTGTCGGCTTCCCTGAAGGGTTCTGGTGGAATCTTCCTCAGGTGGGGCCTCTCCGGAGAATCTGGAGGATTTCCGGGGCGGGTCCTATTATCTGGGGGGGTACGTGTGCTGAGCACGTGAAGGGAGGAGTCGGGGACAATATTAACCCGGCAGTCGGGTTTTATATTAAATCTGTATATTTAAATTGGAGAATCTTATAAAAACATACCGAACCCTGCCGAAATTTCTGTTGAATTTTATGACAAACTAGGAGTTTCGATTGAGATTTAGTGACTAAGATGGTTGTTGACTGCTTAGGGATTTAACCAGTATGATTAACTTCTACAGGCAGGACTTAGATAGTGCAGTCCTGTCAATGCTGGTCCAGACAAATGACCCTATCTTTTGGAGACTTGCAGATGGATTAGTCAATACCATCTTCACAAGTCCAAAAGCATCCTCCAGTGCTTACTTCACCAGTCTTTCATTCTCTAGCAATCACTCTGGTTGCTTTTGAATAAGACATTTATGCTTCCAGTTTTAATACAGACGGTTCAAAAATTTACATTGATAAGGTCAATGGCCATTTCATAAAGGACATTGATTCCACTATGTATGACCTTGATTGTGACTACTGGTTCAATGAGGATAGCGATAATGAAGCCCATAAAAAGAAAAAGGCGCATCATCATAAAACTCGCCACAAAGCACACCTACCAAAAGGCATTATTCTCCACATGATCCAGATAGTCCCTGGATAGGCATCCATAAGAAGCATGAGCCTTTAGATCTCTATGAAAGGAGCTTGGAGATTTTGGAAGAAGAATGACTCATCCCTACATCATCTACTTCCCAAAAAAAGGATGCCAAACCTTGTATAATGTTCTATTCCTCATTGAGACATTATGAAAAAAAATTTCCTGCTTTGGAACGATAGGTTGATCCCTCTACTAAATTTCTTCACGACCGTATGTCTAACCAAAAGAAGTTCTTCCTGATGGAAAATTTCCTCCTCCTTCACAAGCTGAAGAAGTTTTAAACTGGCAACCATGAATTCTTGTGCTCAAAATCAAGTTCTAAAAAGACTTGATACGAAGATTGACAGAATTGTTGCACAAGCAAGCAGTACGTATACAAAGCTGGATTCATTATCTGCAGAAGTATGAAAGTTATACCTTAGTCTGCAGTCCATAATGCCAAACTTGATTATGAGCTAAAAGACCTGATCAATCAATGGTATTATGGTTCAAAATTTAATTCTAAAGAAAGAGAAATCATGAAGCTTAGGGCTCAGTTGCGAGAAATAGATAATGACTTGGAACGGAAACAAGGTCCTTTTGATCCTATCCCACATTCTTTCTCATATTTTGTCCCTTCATATTCTTATCCATCTTCTAAACTTGATTACTCCAAAATATTCAGGATAACACATGAAACCTTTAATGATCCATCTCTTTCTTAACCTTCCACCTCTAAACACAAAAAAAGAAGCCATTCTCCCTATTCCCCATATATGAGGTTCTCTACGCAAGATTTGAAAGAACCAACTGAAAATCCTAAGAAACAATCGACTGATCCACCTATGCAGAATATGACCACAGCCACACAATCTTACCATTCTGATTTTGACACATTCTATGACTCTTCTACATATTCCTCTGAGCCTAAAACAACACATATTACAAAAATTCTCATGGCTACATCAGCTACTTTTCATAATTAGTTCCCTGACCATGCAAAAACTTCTCAGATGGCTATGGACCCTATTATAGAATAACCATCTAAAATGACAAATGGGGCTCTAGAAAATTACACAAAACCTTCAACTGGCCCATGGTTCAGCTTTGATGACCTCCTTCCATAACAATGGCGAAACATAGTCCATGAGTTCAGCGCATGGATTGATTTACAAATGACCAGACAACCTAGTCTTCAATCGATCCTAAAGGAGTTTGCATCTAGGCTTACAGGAACTCTCAGAGACTGGTTTCAAACTCTTGGAGCATACAAACAAATTCAATTCTTTCACTTACAAAGTGGCAGTCAAGCCTTTGGAACCATCTACCAGGAGTTTATTGGAAGTCATGATCTTATTGATACTCAAGCAAGAAAAAAATACTTTGCTATGAAGTGTTGTTCTTTAAAGAGAAAAGATCTAGATTTCCATTATCAAAGAATGTCAGGATGATATTACATGCTCAATGGTCACAATGATGTCAATCTGCAATAGGTTTTACATAGCTTCTCTTCCTAATGAATTAAAACCAGAGTTGTCCAGATCTATTACCTTGACCAGGAGAGACATGGCAAATATCACTCTTGGAAAAGTTCAACAGATGGCCATAGATGCTCTAGAAAAACTTTGTAAAGCTTGCAGGAAACCCCACCTGCAAATTAAATGCAAAGAAAATCAATGCAAATGTAAAGCTCCACAAAAAAATCCCATGAAGAGGTTCACCCATCCGAAAGGAAGAAAAGTTCACTTCTTTAAAAAGAAAATTTAGAAAAGGACAACAAAAGTCGGATCGGTGTTTCATCTGTAAACAAAAAGGACAATTTGTCAAGAATTGTCCAAAGAAAAGAACCAAGGCAGCCAAAATGATCCAACAGCTACAAGCAACAATTCTAAAGTCTCATGATGATTAATCTAATATTGAATCCTTGTTTTCAGAACAAGATGAACCAGATGAGTAAGCTATCTTTGCATTGCCCTATTCAGAAGAAGAAGATTACATCCCTATCTTTAAAGCTAAACATGTTCTTAGTGTTGCTGCTTTTCCTCCTGTACCCAATGCCGAAGTACAAATTCTATCTTCCAGATATGTTGTCCTTATTAAAGCCATTGCTTATATGGACACAGGAGCACACAAGCCAATGATGAATCATTTTATACTTCCAGAAGATGCATGGGTACCTCATACTGAATATTTCAGGGCAGCTGATGGGGAAATCTTCAAGACATGAATTATTACCAAACACAAAATTGGAATTAAATTATTTTCCAAATTGCATTGTTTGGTACAAAGTTTTGGGAACTGAGCTTCCTGATAAATATATCCTCATTGGAATGGATATCTACTGCCAGGCTAAACGATTAATGACAGGACCCGCCCCGGAAATTCCTCCAGAATAACCGAAGAGGCCCTGCCTGAGGAAGATTCCACCAGAACCCTTCGGGGCAGCCGACAGAATCCTCCTCCGAAAGGGGTAATAATCAAATAAACAAATAAACAATAATGGGACGAATAGTAAATAAGATATGAACGAAAGTAGATAAAATAAGCACCACAATAAATCAACGAGTCATGCTGAATCAATAAGAAACAATATATGAAGTAGGTGGAAATGACAGAGCCACTAAGAGTGATAGACAAAAATATAAATGATACAAATCCAACATGAACAGAATAAGATCAGAGTCTAATACATAGGAAGAAGTAATAAACAGATGCGATAAGCGGATGCGATACCGATGCGAAATGCCGATGGTAGTCCACGGGAACCTGCAACTAGGACCTAGGGAACGAAGTAAAAATAACAAAACATGAGATATAAATATCTCCGTGAGTGCACCTAGATAACTACAAAATACAATTTCAACCGTTAAAACCTTTACACTCAAACCTCACGTCACTCAGTTGAAAGGTTCCCGTTTTGAAAATCATTTCGCAAAACCCTCGGTTTACCCTAAATCATTAAATCAATAAAAAAGGTTTAGGGGCGAATACGTAATTTAAAACAATTATCGAAATCACGTACCAAACACTAAAAAAACGTAAATGAAATCCATAATAATTAATTGATGGTCAAACACAATTTCATAAACGATCAAGCAAATGGGTCAAAATCTGAAACCAAAGGCCATAGGCCACAATCCATAAAATCAAACCATCAATTTAAAATCAGAAACCAACCAATATAAAACCAAATCGGTATAAACTCAGCAAACAACAATTATAAAACCCAACCAGTATAAATCAGCAATCAATATAAAACCAAATCCGGTATAAAATCCGCAATGAATCAGAACCATCATAAAACCAACCGGTACCACAGCATATATCGTGCCGTGTGACCCTCAGCGTCCTGACGGCGTCACAGGCGGGGGAGGGGGGCTCAGTCATCACAATTAATCGGCGTCCCAAATCCGTCATGGCAGGATCCTCATCATCTCTCTCTCGACACGTGTCCGCAGCAGAGGATGGCATATATAATAATAATAATAATAATAATAATAATAATAATAATAATAATAATAATAATAATAATAATAGTGCGCATAGAACTCATATAACTCGGTACATCTCGATACAGTGTGGTACTCCTCAAAATCATTTATAAAATCATCCATGATATCATAAATTTTTCAAATTCTTTATTTTTAAAACCATTTTGCAAATCCTTTTATTTTTAAACAATTTTCCAAAATCTTCTATTTAACAGAATTTATGAAAAGCAACAATTATATCGAATATTAAAAATTTGCCCCAAAATTTTCTTAAATTCCACAGTCACAATTTCTTTGAAATCACCATTTCTACAAACTTGCTACAATATTCATAATCCATAAATCACCAAAAACCATTTAAAAACACCAATCTCATAAATCCCATTAAAATCACAAAGCATAAATATATATTTAAATGCACAAGAAATTCCAATCAAACAAGTTAATAGAAATGAAATCAATTATAGCATATATTCCCAAATGATTTAGAAAATAAATGCACTCACAGGTCTGAAGCGTGCTCCTGCTGGATCTCCGGTCCAGCCCTCGATCGCGTACGAGCACCTAAAAAGAATTTACCGAAAATAACTTTTTAAAAAAACTGAAAATTTAACTAAAGGCTCGTAGAATCCTCTAAGCCTCCAAATACAAGATTAAAACACTAAATACTAAGATTGCCCAACATTTTCAGTAATTACGAAAATGTTCCAATATTTTCAAAAATTACAAAAATGCCCTTAATCAGCAAAAATCCCTAAATTCAATGGATTTTTCCGTTTCAAGTCCGATTTCAACAAACTTTATACCGAAACAAAATTGAAGATGCAAGGAACGAGAAACTACCTTCAATTTCAAGATTCGTTGTAGCAATTGATCGGAATCGATCCCGGAAGATCGGACCTCAACCGGAATTGGGCGTTTCCAAATCCGACCGAAATTGGGTCAAATTGACTGGACAGCAAGCTTGCCCATGACCCCCAGAACGCGTTGGGACGGGAGGTGAGCAACCACTCGCCGGCGGTGGAGCAAAACGGCGGCGACGCGTGAGGCTCGGTCACGGCGGCTCGTGGGCGGTGCGTGTGGTGGTCGTCGGAGCTCGGAAAAGTGCAGATCTGGTCGCCGACGTGCTCTGAAGCTCGTGGTGGTGGCTGTGTCGTCCCACTCGCCGGCGATCGGAGTAGATCTAGGTGGGAAGGTGGCTGCCTCGGGGTGATTTTTTTGAGACTTTGCGGTGGTTTTCTGGCGTGATACGGCAGTCTCCGGTGTCGATCTTGGTACCAAAATGTAGATCGTCGCACCAGCTTTCCAACGGTACCAAGCACGCTTCCTAACTCCACCGGAACAGTGAGATATGGCCGGCCAAAGGTGGTGTCGCGACTGTTCAAACTGTTCACGAGCTCTCAGTTTTGTTGCGATTTCCGGTGATCCAGGTGGTTTCACGGCGAATTACCAGTGGGGAAAGGAAGAGGAGGTTGCTAGCTTCGATTTCCGGGTGGTGGTCGGCCAAGTCCGGCCACCGTGTGGTGGCTGTCGGCGTGCGAAAGTGGCGCGGTGAAGGTGGGGAAAGTCTCAGATGTGGGCTGGAAAATTCCAGACCTTGGCCAAAAAAATTTAAGGATGAAGACAGGGGCATTTTGGTCTTTTCTCACACTTAGATATCAGTTTTTGCCAAATTACCGAATTGCCCTTCACACTAAAATGACCATAACTTCCCGGTCTTAGCTCCGAATCGAGCATGCTGCTAGTCTACGAACTCGTATCGACTAGCTCTACGCAACGGTACCATAGTCAAAGCAAAAATATAACCACACAAAAAAAGTCAACTCCGAGCCCACTCAAAGTCAAACTGGTCAAACTTGAAATTTTATTATTTTTCTCAAAACAGGATGTTACAATTAAAGACCCTCCCCACGAACTTCAATATAAGAGAGAATTTAGACCATATACTGATATGCCTAAATTATTCTCTTTACAAGAATCCTTTCTGATTTTAAGCAAGAGAGAGCTAACCTCCTAAAGCTTTATGCTGATAGCCATGATAAGTTCACACATGAACATCCTCTTTCAAAAATAAAGATTTCTTTATTCAGCTTCATTTCAAGCTTAATAATGATATCAATCCAACCAAGGCATCTCATCCAGGGATGTCTCCCTCAGATCTCTCACTCGTCAGACAAGAATTCTCATAGCTTCTTTCCCAAGGATTAATTGAACCAACAAAATCTAATTGGGCTTGTCAAACTTTTTATGTAGAAAATAGATGATGCGGACATCATAAAATCATATTCTAGCATTGGAGCAAAAGAGGATGACATCATCTTACCAAGTAGACAACTTACGAGTTCTCGAGCTAAAAAGATTAAAGAGAGAATGCTTGGATTTGTGAAAATAATTATGGATAAAGATAGATTCAAGTTTCCAAATTATTTGAACACTTTTTCGAGGCCTAATGATTATTTAAGCATCATGTCCAAGCAAGGAATGAAGGTGGTAGTGCTGCTCGGGAGTTGCATAGACAAAAAGACGTCATTTTATAAACAAACATTTTATAATGGCAGTTTCGTAATTTAGCTATTTTCGGATTCTAATGGCAGTTTTGTAATATTTTCTATTTTCGTATTTTATTTATTTAGGATTAGTTTTCAGTCTAAGGATTACTTTTTTAATATTTAATGGTTTAGATTGATTCTTGATCTAACCCTAATCTTTATATAAAAGGGGATCAATTACTTTGTAAGAGATATTATAGATTTCAGATTTTAATCAATTGAAAGAATTAATTTTGTTATTGCTCCCAAGAGTGTTCTTGCAAGGTGAGAAATCAATTTCTTCTTCTTGTTGCATTAGGTGTTGAATTCTCTTATCAAAGTAGAAATACTTTGTGGCGATTGTTCTCCTCTTTCCCTAGTCTTCTAATCCACGTTTTTAGATACAAGTTATCTAAAGGTTGGGTAGGGTGGGTTATTGTTTCCAATTATTGTTCAATATTTCTTGTGTGTTTTGGGGTTTTGGATTCTTTAATCTTGGGGTTCCGTATAAATTGGTATCAGAGCATTGGTTGAGATAAGTACTTATCTATCTTTGTTTTCAATTTCTTTGTGTTCTTCGTTCACAATACTTTGAGTCCCAAAAAAAAAAAAAGTTGTGTTTGATCCGTGCGTCTTATTTTTATCTTGTTGATTTGTTTTTTTTCTTATTCAAGAAGAGAAGAAGTAAAAAAACAAAAAAAAAAAACCTTAATCGCACTACCAAGCGCCTGGGGTCGCACTTGGGGTTACACCTGGGCGGGTCTATCCGCAAGGCATATCAAAAAAAAAATTCCGAATTTTTTATTTCTTTTTCTTTTTCTTTTTGCTTAAGGTAATATTTGCTTTCCATTACTCTAGTTATTATATTTGCTTTTCTTCTGCTTTACTTTCTTTCTTTGGTTAGGTTTTGAGATTGCAATAATAGCTATTTGTTTTTTTTTTCTTGCTTGAATTTGTTGTGTTTAACTCTAAAGTGCAACTTGATTATAGAGATTGTGAGTGGTAAAAGGCTTGAGTGGTGAGCACATTGAGGGTAAAAGCCAAAATTGTGTGAAACACGAGCATAGTTAACCATTAAAAAGAGTGAAACACGTGAGGGAGAGAAGTAAGGACTTTCTTTTAGTAATCTTGTCTTGTAGAAATTAAGATGTCAATAAGAAAAGGAAAAGAAGCCGCTCATTATGAGGAAGAGCTAGAAAAGGAGATGACACCGGACATTAAGCTCTTTTACAAAGCCTTCAAAGGAGAATTTCAGAGGTTGAACAAGAAGATGGATGAGTTAAATGATAAGGTAAGTGAAGTCTTTTTGACCGCCACAAATAACCCAAAGAAAGATGGGTCGCGAACTGCATATATAGAGCCATCGGGTTCGGAGGATGATGAAGTCTCAAATCATTGCATGAGAAGACGTCCAAGGAGGGAGGAACCAAGGGCTAGGAGACATGAGCATAATGAAAAGAAAGGCAAACCTTTATCTCCAATGGAAGTGTATCTTGAACAATTGAAACTATCCAAAGGTTCACATGGGGATTTGGGAAGTGAGGCAAATAAAAGAATTGAGTGTAAAGAGGCGAAGAGTGAAAATAATATAAATAAAAACCCAAAGGTGAGTGATTGCACTAGTAAGAAAAATAAAGATGAAAGTGCAATAGAGAAAAGTGAAAAGAAAAAGAGTTTTAATGCAAAAGATAGAGAAGTCAATAGTGCATTCTTAGGCAAGAAATCAATATTGTTAGTGAGGTTTCGAGAAGTTTTGCTTTATGAAACTAACCTTAACCTCAATTTGCATAGTATTTTTGTCTCTTTATTGCAGGATTTTGATGTGAAATCAAAATTGCGTGGACTGCTTAGAACTATTAAATATGATAGGGATGTGCAATTTTTGAGTCATTTTGGAAAAGTTTTATGGGATGATAGGTGGAGGATATTCAAACCAAGAGATTGGGTTTGGGTATATTTAAGGAAGAAAAGGTTTTCCAACCTTAGGAAATCAAAGTTGGATGCTAGAGGAGATGATCCATTTCAAGTGCTTGAAAGAGTCAATGACAACACATACAAAATCGCCCTTCAAGGTGAGTACAATGAGTCAACTATTTTCAATGTTTATGATATTTTTCCCTTCGATATGGATTCATATTCGAGGACGAATCTTTTTGAAGATGAAGGAAATGATACAGGCATCATAAAATCATATTCTAGCATTGGAGCAAAAGAGGATGATATCATTTTACCTAGTAGAGCAGTGACGCGTTCTCGAGGTAAAAAGATCAAAGAGAGAATGCTTGGATTTGTGAAGATAATTATGTATAAAGATCGATTCAAGTTTCCAAATTATTTGAACACTTTTCGAGGCCTAATGATGATTTAAGCATGATGTCCAAGCAAGAAATGAAGGTGGTAGTGCTACTCGGGAGTTGCAGAGACAAAAATGACATCATTTTAAAAACAAACATTTTATAATGGCAGTTTCGTAATTTAGCTATTTTCGGATTCTAATGGCAGTTTTGTAATATTTTCTATTTTCATATTTTATTTATTTAGGATTAGTTTTTAGCCTTAGGATTACTTTATTAATATTTAATGGTTTAGATTGATTCTTGATCTAACCATAATTCTTATATAAAAGGGAATCAATTACTTTGTAAGAGATATTATAGATTTCAGATTTTAATCAATTGAAAGAATTAATTTTCTTACTGTTCCCAGGAGTGTTCTTGCAAGGTGAGAAATCAATTTCTTCTTCTTGTTGCATTAGGAGTTGAATTCTCTTATCAAAGTACAAATACTTTGTGGCGATTGTTCTTCTCTTTCTCTAGTCTTTTAATCCACGTTTTTAGATACAAGTTATCTAAGGGTTTGGTAGGGCGGGTTATTGTTTCCAATTATTGTTCAATATTTCTTATGTGTGGGGTTTCAGATTCTTTAATCTTGGGGTTCCACATCAATAGATCCGAAAAGCTTCAGGGAAACCTCTTAATAATTTTCTCAAAGATGATAAATTTTCTATTCCAAAACTAAATTCCCTTTTCACTCATCTCCGAGATGCAAAAATTTTCTCCAAATTTGATCTTAAAAAAGGTTTTTGGCAATTGTGAATTGATCCAAAAGGCAAATATAAGACGGCGTTACGTATCTCAAATGCTCAATACCAATGAAAAGTCTTCCCATTTGGCCTTAAAGTTGCTATTTTGCTATTTCAAAAGGGAATGGTCCGAACTTTTGAGCCCATCCTACACAATTCATTGATCTATATTGATGATATCATTCTTTTCTCAGATAGTCCTACAGCCCATAAACAATTATTGGCTTAATTCATCCAAATAGCATATCAACATGGGATTATGTAATCCGAGAAGAAAAGTCGATTGACCCAACAACAAATTGATTTCCTTGGAATGCATTTTAAAGATAGAAAATTTGAGTCCAGTTCACATATTGCTAAAGAACTTTTCAACTTCCCTGATAAGAATTTTACCATCGAACAAATCTAGCAGTTCTATAGAATTATTAATTTTTTTAGAGATTTTATTTTCCAGGTATCTTACTATATCTGCCACTTGTCTAAAATGTTAAAACAGTAAACCCTCTCATGAGAAAAAGATCATACTGAAGCCATTAAAACACTGGACAACTTGATGCAGAATCCACCACCTTTAAAAGTAAATATAATAGAGATAACCTAAAAACAAAGAAGATATAGAAAATTATACTAAAATTCTAAAGGTGATCTATAATTATACTAAACTTTCAAAGATCTAATTGAAATTATTCCACTGTGTAAATGACACATGCATGGAAAAGATAAAATGGTTAAAATTTTAATTTTTTTTCTATTTTTTTTTTTGGAAAGAATGGACTTTATTGGGCGTCCATAAAAAATAAAATAACTTAAACTCTTTGTAAATATCATAACACTTTGGGGAACAATCACAATTATAAGAATCAAAAACTTTCAACTTTGATATTCCATTGAGGTATCATTTGAACTCTGACATTCGGACAACATTGTCAAATGGCCCAAACATTTTCTATATTCACTACTAAAGGAAGACATACCGCTGTATAAACAAATACAGAGGCGCAAATCGCTACCCTGCCAATCCCATGTTTTACGGCTTTGACCTCAGTTTTAAAATTTTTGAAAGCCAAGTCCACAGTAAACATTCTTTCAAAAGGAGGACTAGGAGAATCTTGAAAACGGTACCGTTTTTGTATATCCGAAAAACGCTTTCGGACTTCCACTGTTCCACAGACAAATATGAAAAGGACATACCGGTCATTTAAAAACAAATGCCTTACAAGACAGACCAAGAAAACAAAAATCCGAAAAAAATAAAATAAAAAATAAATACAGATATGAAAATGCCCACATTAATCGCTTTCCCACATTCCCCAATCATACAGTTAGGAAGGTAGGTAATCGAATACAATCTACATAACAGAGAAAACCCAGAAATAAGAAATAAAGTAATTAAAAGAAAACGAACAGACCAACCGACCATGACAGTTCTAAACGGCAACACTTTGAAGAACGACGACCGTCCCGGTGAGTCGGACCTTGGAGGCGGTGATGAGGCTGAGCTGGTGGGTCTAGGAGAGGGAAGCAGTGGTGGAGGAATTCAAGGTGGGAAAGTAAAGGGACCTTGGTCGCCGGAAGAGGACGCCGTGCTGAGTCGACTCGTCAGCAAGTTTGGGGCGAGGAATTGGAGCTTGATCGCTCGAGGGATTCCTGGTCGCTCCGGGAAGTCTTGCCGACTTCGGTGGTGTAATCAGCTCGACCCCTGCGTTAAACGAAAGCCCTTCACTGGTAACCGCCATTGTCACCACTATACGTCTGTCTATCTGTATACAACTCTGTGATTGTGTCTATAAATGTGCATATTCATGTCTGTCTCTTGGTTTCTTGGTTTAGGTTTCGGATTTAGAATCGAGGGTCGGTGTGGGTTTTCGCTTGTTTGGTTTCATTGTATTTTAGGATGTGGGATTTGTTGTGATTATTCGACCGTTTCGATTGTTGTTTTTGTATATTTATTCGACTGTTTTATTGTATTTTAGGATGTGGGTTTTGTTGTGAACCTAAGTATACTGATTACAGAAATGCTTTTTATTGGTTATTGTTTGTTTGTCCACTATCATAGCCATTTATATGTTTGAACAAACGAGAATGCTTGTGTTTTGTATGCATGGATTCCCTTGGAATTATCAGGTTTAATGAGTCTGTCAGCATACCCAAGAGAAATCGTTTTTGTAAAATGAGTAAACTCCAATATTTGTTCAGGGAATTAAGGAATAAATTGTTTCATTATAGCAGTATTTAGAAAAGCCTAGAGAAATTAATATGAAAGATTTATCTTCAGCATTGTATTTTTTTGTACTAGTAGTAGTAAGCAATCAGATGAAAATTAATTTAATGGCCAATGAAAAATGATGTGCATGAGAGTCTAAAACTATGGTGCTCTTGATTGAACGAAAGCTTCTCTTAGGCCCTTACTAAGCCCTGTTTTTCTTTTTGTTTTTAACCAATTTATATTTGATAGGCATGATTGAGGTTAAATTTGGCTTATGAACTGTCACACTAGAACTGTTTGCTTTGCTCCTTTATTTATTTGTTTACCAATTTTTATATCTGCTATACTTTTATTTTCTCTAAATGTAAATAAAACCCTGTTTTTTTTATCACATGGCTCATTTTAAGCTCATCAAGGGTTGGTATTCAATTGGATAGATGAGATTCATTTTTAGTAGACATAGGACTGTTTCATACAATGTTCTTAGAAGCAATCTAAGCAGCTGATACAGTTTGTTTTTTGGTTTGTGATACTCTAGACAATGCCAACAATGTTAGCTACAAAATATATGTCACTCACTTGGACTTTCCATAATGAAACTTGATAACTAAGGGGTTTTATACCTCTTGTTTTGAATGATTGTACAAATTTCATTCTTCTGGTTCATGAGATTGGTTGAATTTTCTTCTCAAAATGATTTTCCAGCTTGTGTATGAGATTTATTAGCTTATATGATTGTTTATTTATTTTATATTATATAATGGGGGATGTACTTTTCACTTGGTAGGGGACAACCCACTGTAGCCATCAGATGCACGTGATTAAGCGCACATTAGACAGCTGCAGTGGGCTGTCACCACTTTAGTGTTTCTGTGTGTGTGTGTGTGTAGAGAGAGAGAGAGAGAGAGAGAGACTTACATTCTAGCTTTTAAGTTAATATCTAGATGTTTGAATATGCAAATTCTTTAGCTTAAAATAGATACTGGTTTATTTGTTGCAGACAGTGCATGCTACTACTGTCAAAATTTGTGGCATCGATTTGATCTAAGGCACCCATCTGAAACATGAATTCACAACCAAAATACTGTTTTCCAATTATCATTTGGGGAAAAGTGATTTTCCACCAAAACAACCCTACCCCAGGTCAAACTATCTCTCAATATGAAAACTGCAATTCAAACAAATTCCATTGAAATTCCACAATGCAAAGATGCTCTCTCCATATAAAACTGATGGTCACCATCACCATGGACGTAGTGCTCTTTTTTTTTTCTTCAAGAATATGAGAATGTATTTTGATTCAAAGAGATCCTTTAAAAATAAGTGAGAAAATATCAAGGTGGGATAGCACATGCTTTTGAATCATGTGTGGCAAAGTGGAATAATGGCAAACCACAGGAGGAAAGTGAATTTACCCGTTCTTTTTATTGTGTTTTAGTTTGACTATCAATGTGATAGACAAATACACTTTGACTATTACTGTGTCTACATTATTATGAAAACATATTTGGTTCTTCCTAGTTGTGATGCTTATTTCATTTTTCAAGCTTTTACCCTTCCCCTACAGGTTTTCTTAGTGATTGAAGTTTTATGTTATTCCTGTCATTCTTGTTCCATTTTTCCTTTTAGCATTCTGCCTCTGTCCCTTGCCTTTTCCTTCCTTCTCGAACAAATGCTATCGTTCTATTATGGTGCTATTAATGTTCATATCTTCCTTCCAATTTCTTTTTGTTGACCCTTTTTAGTATTTTTATTTTTCAACTGCTATTTTCCATATTCACATTGTTAATAAAAAAAAAATAAACTCAAAAATTATGTTATAGTGTAATTTGTCTAATGTGAATCTAATCTGGTATGTAAATTTATTTCCAATACGTGGAACTTGAAGTACTGCAGATGAAGAAGACGGTGTTATAGTGACAGCCCATGCAATACATGGAAACAGATGGGCAGCAATTGCAAGGCTTCTGCCAGGTAGAACAGATAATGCAATCAAGAATCATTGGAATTCTACTCTGAAGCGCAGGTGTGTTGACCTACGAAGATTTAAATCAGCCCCTGGTGACATTGTGGAAGATGGCAGCCTTGACAGAACAAAAGCATCTTCTGAAGAAACGCTATCCGTTGGGAACATTAATTCATTAAGGACCATGGAAGGAAGGGATATCTCTATGGACAGTAGACCAGATCAGGATGAAGAAATAGCTCAAGTGAATGAAGATTACTGTGTTGCTGAATCACAAGATCATCCTCACCTTGTTACTGAAGTGAAAGACTGTATTGTCCCTTGTCGACCAGTGGCACGAGTGAGTGCATTTAGTGTCTATAATCGTCCACATGGCGCAGTAAATGCCTCTGTGAGGACAGCCCCAACTCATGGGCCTATGCTTCAAGCCTTCAAACCAGAACTTGGAGCATGCAAATATTTTGAAAATGTTTCTGGTGAGCCTATGGTTCCCTTGCAATGTGGCCATGGTTGCTGTGCAGATTCAACTGGAAGACATTCTCATAGGTCATTATTGGGACCTGAGTTTGTTGAATATGTGGAGCCTCTGTTGTTCTCAAGTCATGAATTAGTCTCTATGGCTACGGATTTAAACAATATAGCGTGGATAAAGAGTGGACTTGAGAACAGTCACACCAGAATACCAGATAATGCAGGAAACATGGAAGTCTCCCAAGGCACTACAACCACCTCACGAGCAGGAATATCAGAAAAACAGAACAAAAAGAAAGACCATATGCACTTGGAAGAAGGCCAGAACAAGTTGATGGGCATGATGGCAGAAGTTTTATCAACCCAGATGCCTAGACAAACTTTTGTAATGCCATCAGAAGTTGAGGGCCTTAGCTAATATTCATGACTGACTGTTCTTTTTTAGGTCTTTTCTGATACAGGAGGATGGTATATAACCATATTGGTAAATTGTCACAGTTTTCCGCTGTTGGTACTAGCCTGAAATCTGCTTCCCTGGAGCGGGATTTCGTTTGGCCAGTTAAAACATCATATGAGAATCTAATTTACATATATATGAAACTGTACCATTGCTTTAAGGGTCATGCTGTATAATTATTAATTTTGTTTTTTGTTTTTTTGTTTTTGTTTTTGCTGAACCTGGACGTGTAGATAAATTAATCCTCTAGTAAATATGTTTTTCCAAAGAGAATTTAATTACATAATCTACATTTTAGTTGTGTTGATCAATAGATCTTTTGCAATATTGGTGAAGCTTCCCATAATATTTGTTGTGTTTCTTATGTGGGACTAATACATATTTTCATCTTTATTTTTTTTATATATACTTGTACAATTTCAAGGCATTCTCATCTTCAAACATTGAAGGATAGTCACAATTTTATCAAATCTCCAAAATATTACTTGAATAAATATAAATTTTGATAAAATTAATAATATTGTTCAAACAATGGTATATAAGTTTAAGACCCAAAAACAATTTAGCTATCATTTTTTAAAGATCATTATAAATGACATTAGAGTCATTGCTATACAAAAATAGCTAGAAAATTTGATCTAAAGGGTAAAAACAATATTTAAAAAAAAAAACTCAAATTATAATTATTGATAATAAAACTCAAATTTATATTTTTTTATTGAACTATTATAGTGTAGTAATATAAAAAAACGAAATAGTTAAATAATAGGAATAATATTTGAAAAGACAAAATTTTCTTATAAAATAATTAGTTTGGATGCTGAAATTTACTCTTAGATTTTTTTTTTTTTTTTCAGAAAGAGAAATTTGTATGCTTACATGTAAATTATAATGAAATTTAATACCCGCGCTCCCCTTTCGATGCTCAAGTCAGCCATGATCGAAAAAATTGTTTTACTCTTCTCTCTGATTCAAAATGGACAACAATGGTAAAAAAAATAAAAATACAAATAAAAAAAATTAAAGTGTGTGAAGAAGATGACCAAAGAGGAAAAAATAATATTCATATGGGACAAAAAGAGGAAACATGAGCTAGGAAGAGTAAAATCACTAGTTAAAAGAAAAGGGAAAGGAAAAGGAATGATCAGTGTGGATCCCAATAAGGACCCAAAGATCATTCTCACCGACCTACCACTTTTCTTAAATAGCTATTTTCAATGGCTAAGATTTAAAATGTGTTAACTCTACATTACTAGATGACAACATGTGACACTTGAAAAGTTAAATGGGAGAGTTCTCAAGTGAACCCCTTTAAAAGAATCATGGATGGAGACCTTCTTGAATGTGTGACACTTGGCAAATTTCATTTTGAAAAGAAAAAAAAAATCGGGTATAACTAGTTGCAAAAGGGAAAAAAATGGGAGGAAAATACATATTTGGCAGGAAATGATTGCATGGTTAGGAAGCTGTCACGTGTCCAATTAAAAATTACATCTTATGGAAAAATATTATTAAGTATAAAACAAAATTACGTATTTTGAATAAATATTACATCGTAAGACAAAATTACTAAAACTAGACCAATAAGTATGAAACAAAGTTACGTATTTTGGACAAATATTACATTGTAAGACAAAATTACCGAATATGGACCAATATTACTAAGGATGTAACAAAATTACATATTTTGGGCAAATATTACACCGTAAGACAAAATTATCGAATATGGACCAATATTACTAAGTATGGAACAAAGTTACTTATTTTGGACAAATATTACACCGTAAGACAAAATTACCGAAAATGACAAAAATATTACTAAGTATGGAACAAAGTTACGTATTTTGGACAAATATTACACCGTAAGACAAAATTACCGAATGTGGACCAATATTACTAAGTGTGGAATAAAATTATGTATTTTGGACAAATATTACAACGTAAGACAAAATTACCCAATATGAACCAATATTACTAAGTATGGAACAAAGTTTCGTATTTTGGACAAATATTATATTGTAAAACAAAATTACCGAATATGGACCAATATTATTAAGTATGGAATAAAGTTATGTATTTTAGACAAATATTACACCGTAAGCAAAATTACCGAATATGGACTAAAAAAATATCCGTTGTAGACTAATATTACCAAATATGGACAATATTACTCAGAAAATAAAATATTACTCATTTTGGATTTATATTACGCGATATGAATAAATGATGCATCATATAAACAATTATTCTTGATAATGAAGACAATGTTACAATTTATGGATAAATATTATTTATTATGGAAGAAAGTTACGTATTATGGACAAATATTACAAAAAAAGACAATATTACTAAATATTTAATGGGTTATTGGATTTGTAAATATATGTTTCTTATTTACTCTATGGTTTAAATTTTGTAGAGTGCTAAAGGTCTATAAGTAATATACCATATGATTCACTTATCTATTTAAAAGTCACTTATTTTACATTTAAGTTCTATGAATGTGTTATATTTTAACATGTGTTATTTAGTAAATAAATTTGGCTTATATTTTAGTATGTGTAGCATTACACATTTTAAATTGTCATAATTTCAAATCAATTTATTGATATTTTATATATCATAGAAGTATAAATATTATATTTGCATAAGTTTTCTTTGCAAAATATGAAAATCTAATAATATATATGTTATTAAAGTTAAAAAAATTTCATGAAAATATGTATTCATGAAAAGTTAAAACTGCAACTACATTTATTTTTAGCATATACTTTATTGAAATTCTTGAGTGATACTCAACATATAAATGCAAATATACACTTTTTATATTGCATATTCGAATTCTCAAATGGTATCAATTTTGAAAAAATTGTTTAGACTACCAACTACCAGCAATGTTAGTTTACCCATATACCAATTAGATAGGAAATCAAGTAATCAAGAGTAGTATTTCACTCATCCTAACAGCAATTATATTTATCATTCTTACAATATATGATGCGGGCATCATAGAGTCATATTCTAGCATTGGAGCAAAAGATGATGACATCATCTTACCTAGTAAACCAGTGATGCATTCTCGAGTTAAGAAGATCAAAGACGGAATGCTTGGACTTGTGAAAAGAATTATGGATGAAGATCGATTCAAGTTTCCAAATGATTTGAACACTTTTCTGAGGCCTAATGATGATTTAAGCATGTTGTCCAAGCAAGGGATGAAAGTCGTAATGATGCTCGAGAGTTGCGGAGACGAAACGACGTCATTTTAAAAAAATAAACAACTTAGAATGGCAATTTCGTAATTTTAGCTATTTTCGGATTATAATGGCAGTTTTGTAATTTAGTTATTTTCGTATTATAATGGCAGTTTTGTAATTTTTGCTATTTTTCGTTTTTAGGGTTAGTTTTCAACCTTAGGATTACTTTCTTAATATTTAATGGTTTAGATTGATTCTTGATCTAACCCTAGTCCTTATATAAAGGGGGATCAATTCTTTTGTAAGGAGATTTAAGTTTTTAATCAATTGAGAGAGTTAATTTTCCTATTGCTCCCAGGAGTGTTCTTGCAAGGTGAGGAATCAATTTCTTCTTCTTGTTGCATTAAGAGTTGAATTATCTTATCAAAGTAGAAATACTTTGTGGCGATTATTCTTCTCTTTCCCTAGCCTTCTAATCCACGTTTTTAGATACAAGTTATCTAAGGGTTTGGTAGGGCGGGTTCTTGTTTCCAATTACTGTTCAATATTTCTTATATGTTTGGGGTTTTGGATTCTTTAATCTTGGGGTTCCGCATCAATATATATGTTTAAGCAAATAATCACTTTAGAAATGATAAATAAGTAAGCTAAAAACTATTTAGTTTCGTAAGAAAATGTAAAGTAACTCTATAGCCCAGCATTCCTTCTAGCAAAAAAAATATACAATTTTCTTTTTCTTTTTTTAGAACCAGCAGGGATAGACCCTATCAAGTGGTAATCCAGGCGCCATGGCAGACGCATAATCTGGCCTTTACTAATTTTATTTATTTATTTATTTATATTAATTTTAGATCTATCAGAAGGGCAAACCCTGCTAGGCGATAATTCAGGCACCACGGCAGACGCCTCGTCCTAATAACCTTTCCATGTTAGTAAAAAATCTACAATTTTTTATTTATCAGTAGTTTTTTAATAATGCTATGTTGGATTCTGTAGCTTATTGTGTAGTTGCAGTTGAGTCTGCTGGTAGACAAATTGCCCTTGCATTTTTGGAAAGAGTTAATTTCAACAAAAGATATGGTGGAGGAAAAGCAGCAATTTACCATGGCATGATGATTTTCAATAATTAAATATAGAATTCAACCAGAAAACGAATATATAATCAAAGAATAGTAGATTGCTTCAACTGATAAATGTCAACTTCAGACAATCCTTTTACTAACATGATTGGTTTAAGATAGCTTCCATATTAACAAATTTTGTGCTACAATGGCTCAATTAATTGCTTTCATTAGAATATCCCAAAAAAAAAATTATAAAACATGAAATAGTCCACAGTTCATTTCAATACAAAAATGAACATCAGAGACAAGTTAAATCACAAAACCGAACACAGAACCCCACAACCTATTTCTTTGCTCATGGTTTCCATTAGATACTCAAGGATAGTAAGAAATATACAGCTCATCTTAAGCAGTCCATTACTCATTTTACATATCCAACTGGTAGACTAGGATATAAATGATTTAACTGTATTTCAGAAGATTTTGAAGGAACATACCTTATAAACAAAGAAAGAAGTAGGGAGATTACTATCTCTATAATTATGTGGTATGAACGGTGATATTTGCCAGCAAGACACTTTTAGTTCTGGGTCGGGTTCACATAAAATACCGAGCAACAACAAATAAAAAAGAATTTAAGGAGTTCAATACCATCATATATGGTCCACACCCTAGGAAATAAAGCATGGTACATGGAATGCTAGCCATGAATCGGAGCCTAATTTTTCAGCTTTGGATCAAATTATTTAGAAATCTTGCTAAAATTTCTTTGAATAAAAAAGAAAAAAAAAATCTAGAAGAAAAATCGTACATGATCTAGCAATTCCTTCAATAAAAAGATATGGCAAAGAATCACTCTAGAGACCTTCATTTCCCATTGTCCTCCCCAGCTTTTCGAAGAGAAATGTCTCAAAAATGTGATTTCGTACCCAATGAAATCCGTACAAGCAAATATGGTGGCAGATGAAGAAGAACGGGCGCGGGATTTACTGAAACTGGTGGCGGATGCAGAACGGGTTGGAGGGAGGAAGAAGAACAGGGCGGAGGAAAAGAACGAGGCAGAGCTAAGTCTACAGAGCCTTTGGATAAAGGAAGATCAGTTGCTTCGGATTTTGTTACTTTTGCTCCTTTTTCAAGTGGTTTTTTTTCTAATGCAGCCTTAATTAAAATGGCTGAATCTTCTTAAAAAGGAGTTTCTGAAGCTTCGAATTTGCATAGGGACAATGATGTCTCAGATCATTATGCTTCCTCTTTTTATGACGATTATGATGTTAATCATGACTCAGTTTCTTTTCATGGGATTATGTGTAAACATACTTTGGTTAGCCTGATTATTTTTGAGAAAATCTTAGAGGTGACTAAAAAAGTGGCTTTAGGTGCTCTGGTTACTTTTGAAGGTCCCATTAAGGCTACCAATGAGCAACATGCTGGTGAGTGGGTAGTTGTTAATGGAACTTGGAGAAGGGGTAGACTACCTAAAGCGGAAAAAAAAAAAAAGAAAGGGCTACAAGAGCTAAAAGATGTTGTGATGGTTAAGCCCTTAACTCAGGCTTCTTCCAAATCATCTAAATGAAAATTTTCCTCTAGAATTGTATAGGAATTGGGAATAAGCTAACACGACATATTTTTTAAATCTTTCTATTTTGTAAAGCATCCATATATTATTTGTCTGGCTGAGCCTATGGTGGACTTTTCTTTAATTATGAGTACTTTTTGGTCTTCTCTGAATCTTCATTTCATCTTGAATAATGTTGCTTCTTTTTCGTGGATTTTTTAATCTTATTACTTTAGGGATGTTACTATTTTGGATGTTCATGATCAGTTTATCTCTTTGGTTTGTGACATGGCTTCCAATCGGCAAATTGTCACTTTTGTTTATGCGAGTGTTTTGTACAAAAGGTGTTGTTCGTTATGGGATTCGCTTGTTCAGCTTTATTTTACTTATACTTTTCCTTGGGATCTCATGAGAAATCAGGAATTATGCCTTCCAGGGTTTTTCGTGAGGAATTTCAATATGCGATCTCTTCCTTGAATCTTTAGTCTATAAAATCCCAAGGCTCTTTTTACACTTAGTCTAGAAAACGAGCTCATAGCTATGTTGAATGTAAGTTGGATTGTTCCTTTTGCTATAATTTTGGGATGTTTTGAACTGTTTTACTTTGCCTCGGCATTAGTCAGATCACAACCTTTTTTTGGTTTGGTTGGAGCACTTGGTGATTCATACTCCGGCTCCTTTCATATTTCAGTCAATGTGGACATCCCATCAGGGTTTCTTACTTTTTGTCTCCTCGGTTTGGTCTTTGAATATTTATGGGACTCCTATTTTTTGTATGGTTGCTAAATTTAAGATGGTGAAGCATGCCTTATGTGTTTGGAACAAATCTATTTTCTGGAATTTATCTTTTAATATTAAACAATCTCAAGCTCGTTTGCAGGAAATTCAGGATTGTATTGCCTTTGAGGGTTTTTCATATGATAATTTTCAAGAGGAAATGGAGTCACTTGCAGCCTTGGATAGCCTTTTGTTGCATCATAATTTATGTTTGAGGGATAAATGCCATGTGAAGTGGCTATCTGATTGGGATCGTAACACATCCTGTTTTTATTCTTTGTTGCGTTCTAGGAAGGCTCGGAAGCCTCTCGCTTATTTGCTAATTGGCAATTCTCTAGTTTCTGATCTTGACACTTATTGATTTATATGCACAGTTATTTAATGCTTCGACTCCTGTGGCACTTGCTGACTTATCAGTTATTGATGAGATTGTTCCTAATAGTTTTTTCAGATCAGGATAATTTTTTGTTGACTGTGATTCTGGATTCCAAAAGTTAAAAATGCAGTTTTCAACCTTGATGCAATAGTGCTCTTGCTCCCAATGGGTTTTCAGGTTTAATTTTTTTTAGCATTGTTGGAACTTGGTGGGTGAGGATGTTATTTTGGTCATTTCGGGCTTTCTTTATTCTGGGTAGCATTTTTCCGAGGCTTAATTCTAACTTCATGATTTTGCTTTCGAAGATTGATGGGGATGCTCATGTTGAATAGTTTCATCCCATTGTTTTAGGTAACTTTCTTTATAGAGTTATTACTAAAATTATTACGGATAGGTTGGCTAAATTTACTAGTTAGATTCTCAGTCTAGTCAATTTGGTTTTGTCAAAGGTCGACATATTGTAGACTTTATTGTAATGGGCTCGTCTTGTGCAAATCTTTTAAATAAATTAGGCTTTGAGGGTAATATTGCTTTAAAAGTTGATATTCAAAAAGCTTTTGATACTCTTAGTTGGCCTTTTCTACTAAGGTTTTGAAGGATTTTGGGTTTTCTAGCCGTTTTCAGTGTTAGGTTGCAACTATCTTGGAATCGGCAAGGGTCTCGATTCTTTTTAATGGGATTCCGAAGGGTTTATTCTCTTGCTCTTAGGGTGTTCTGCAAGGAGACCTTTTGTCTCTTTTACTTTTTGCCATTGCTGAGGATTTTTTTAGCCATCAATTAACAGCTTTGGTTGAGTAGAATGTGATTTTGCCTATTTTTTCTCTGCGTGGTTGCACTTCTCCTATGCATCTTCTTTATGTGGATGACATCTTGATTTTTTGGAAGATTTTGTCTACCAATGTTCAGATTGTTATGAAAGTTTTTTAGAAGTATAGAGCCCCTTTTGGAAATTTGGTTAATTGGAAGAAGTCTTATATTTATTTTGACAGCAGTATTAGTTCTTCTCGAAAGTAGTCTTTGTTTTTGGATACTGGTATGCGACTAGGAACTTTTCCTTTATTCAGGGCCAACCAACTTTGATGTGGGCATCGAGTGCTCTTCTAGCATGGATGTTCGTGGTGAAGACATTGTGCTGCCAAGTGGACCAGTGACGCGTTCTCGAGCTAAGAAGATTAAAGCAGGAATGCTTGGACTTGTGAAGAAAATAATTGATGAAGATCGATTCAAGTATCCACATGATCCAAACACTTTTATGAGGCATAATGATGATTTAAGCATGATATCCAAGCAAGGAATGAAGGTGGTAATGCTGCTCGGGAGTTGCAGAGACGAAATGACGTCATTTTAAAAACAAGCATTTTATAATGGCAGTCTCATAATTTTGACTATTTTTGGATTATAATGGCAGTTTCGTAATTATTGATATCTCTTGATTATAATGGCAGTTTTGTACTTATTGCTATTTATGGATTATAATGGCAGTTTTGTAATTATTGATATTTTCAGATTCTATTTATTTAGGGTTAGTTTTAAGCCTTAGGATGACTTAATTATTTTATGGTCTAGATTGATTCTTCACCTAACCCTACTCTCTATATAAAGGGGGGTTACTAGTTTGTGAAGAAGAACTTTAATTATTGATTATTTAGAATCTACTCTTATTTTCAACAACACTTGTGTGTTCCAAGTGAGGATAGTTCTTCTTCTACTTGTTGCAATGGGAATTGATTTTCTTATCCAAGGTATTTACTTTATGGCGAATTTCAATTTCATTCTTTGCCTTCTAATTAGTGTTGCTAGATACACTTGATATCTAGAGGTGCTATAGGGCGGGTTTTTACCTAGGGTTTGTTCTATATCATCTTGTGTGTTGGGATTATAGTTTCTTTAAGCTTGGGGTTCGTCATCATTTGGTATCAGAGCAAGGCCAAGATAAATTCCTATTTATCTTGTTCTTTGTTTTATCTTTTCAGAATCTTTGATTAGCTTGTTGTTTTGTGCAATTTTTTTTTCTTTTGTTCTTAATTTCTACGTGTTCTTCATTGTTCTTGGTGTTTTAGAGTACCAACAAAAAAAAAATCGTACAAAAAAAAATCGTACAAAAATAGAAGAAAAAAAAAGAAAAAGATTGAAAGTTGGAATATTGAGATTGGTTGCTTGCATATTACGAAAGTTACTTATTCCTAATTGATTTCTTATTTTTATTAATCCAAATTTCCTCCTTTTCTAATTTATTTGTTTCCTATTCTCATAGTTTCTTATTTTCATACTTTCCTATTCTAAATTTATTTAGTTGCCTATTCTCATTGTGTTGATTTTAGAGAGTAATTGTTATTTGTTTCATTACTCTTTTGCTCTTTTCTTTTGTGCCAATTTTGCTCTAGAATTGAACTTGCTTTTATTGTTAGGTTTTAATTTTGAAATTTGCTATTTTAGTTTTGTATTTTTGTTTAAGATAACTGGTTTTGAAGTGCAACTTGGTGAACAAGACTTGAGTGGTGGGCATAAAGAGGGTAAAAGCCAAATTTGTGTGAAACACGAGGGTTTACCATTGTCGAGTTAAATACGAAAGAGAGTGTGTAAGAATGTCTAAAACAGACGAAAAGGGAGTTTCTACTTGGGAAGAAGAGCAAGTGGCAAGATGATATGGAACAAACCCTAGGTAAAAACCCCAATCTTTGGAGGGTGAGTATAGAAGGATGGAAGAGAGATTGTGATGCGGAACCCCAAGCTTAAAGAAACTGTAATCCCAACACACAAGATGATATGGAACAAACCCTAGGTAAAAAGCCGCCCTATAGCACCTCTAGATAACAATTGTATCTAGCAACACTAATTAGAAGGCAAAGAATTAAATTGAAATTTGCCACAAAGTAAATACCTTTGATAAGAAGATCAATTCCCAATGCAACAAGTAAAAGAAGAACTATCCTCACTTGGAACACACAAGTCTTGTTGAAAACAAGAGTAGATTTCTCAATAATCAATAATCAAAGTTTTTTTTTACAAGCTAGTAACCTTCCCTTTATATAGAGATTAGGGTTAGGTTAAGAAACAATCTAGACCATAAAATAATTAGGAAAGTAATCCTAAGGCTTAAAACTAACCGTAAATAAATATAATCCGAAAATATCAATAATTACAAAACTGCCATTATAATCAGGAAATAGCAATAATTACGAAATTGCCTTTATAATCCAAAAATAGCTAAATTACGAAACTGCCATTATAATCCGAAAATTGCTAAAATTACGAAACTGCCATTATAAGATGCTTATTTTTAAAACTATTTCATTTCGTCTCCGCAACTCCTGAGCATCAATACTACATTCATTCCTTGCTTGGACATCATGCTTAAATCATCATCTTTTGCTCCAATGGTAGAATATTTCTCTATGATGCCCGCATCATTCCCTTCCTCTTCAAAAACATTCGTCTTCGAATCTGTATCCAACTTAGAATTCCTTTTGTTAGAAAACCTTTCTTTCCTCAGGTGTACCCAAACCCAATCTCTTGGTTTGAATATCCTCCACGTGTCATCCCAAAAATATTTCCACTGGGACTCAGAAATTCCACATCCTTATCATACTTAATAGTTTAGGCACTCCATGCAATTTTGATTTCTCATCAAAGTTCTGCAATAAAGAGACAAAAACACTAGGTAAATTGAAGTTAAGGTTAGTTTCACAAAGCAAAACCTCTTGAAACCTCACTAACAATATAGTTTTCTTGCCTAAAAATGCACTATTGACTTCTCTCTCTTTTGCATTAAAACTCTTTTTCTTTTCACTCTTCGCACTTTTCTCTATTGCACTTTCCTCTTTATTACTAGTGCAATCACTCTCCATTGGGCCTTTATTTTTATTCTTTTCACTCTTGGTCACTTTATACTTAATTTTTTTATTTGCCTCACTTCCCAAATCCCCATGGGAAACTTTGAATAGTTTCAATTGTTCAAGATACACCTCGTTTGGAGATAAGGGTGCAAGTGTGACTTTCTTTCCATTGTGCTCTAAAGAATACCTATTCTTAAAACCTTCATGGATAGTCCTCCTATCGGATTGCCATGGTCTACCCAACAAAATATGCCCCGCTTGCATAGGTACTACATCACACAAAACCTCATCACTATACTTTCCAATAGAAAATGCAACTTTCACTCTCTTATTTACTTTTATCTCCCCACTATCATTCAGCCATTGTAACCTATAAGGGTTAGGGTGTTTTTTACATACTAGTCCCAACTTCTCAACCAAAACTAGCAACATTAGCACAACTACCCCCATCAATGATTAAACTACATGTTTTACCACCCACAAAACATCTAGTATGAAAAATATTATCCTTTTGTTCTAGTCCCTCTTTCTTCACCTTCAAATTTAAAACCCTCCTAATAACTAAGGACTCTTTAACCACGAGATACTCTACATCCTCCTCCTCCCTAGAATAATACTCTAATGGTGGCCTTTCCTCATCGGACTCAGACTCCAACATTACTTCATTACCCCTCATCAACATAGTTTTCCTATTTTGACATTCGGAAGCAATATGCCCAAACCCTTGACATTTAAAAAAATTTATTTCCCTATGTCTAGAAGTACTAGAAGTGTTCGGATTAGAAGTACCTCTTGTTCGGTTGGCACTCTTATCCTTGAACTTTGATGCATCTCCAATTTTTTCTTTGGTCTCCAAGTTCTGCTTTCTCTTCTTGTCATCATACTTGTTCCATTTCGAGTTGGAACCCCACTTTGAATTGGAGCTTGAAAACCCTTTTAATGACCCTTCACTTCTCAATTGCTTTTCCACTTTAATAGCCATGTTGACCATTTCTTCCATTTCTACATATGGATGTAGATCTACCACCTTGGCAATATATTTGTTCATCCCACTTAGAAATCTTGCCATTGTAGCTTCTCTATCCTCTTCAATGTTGGCCCTTATCATAATCATCTCCATCTCTTTGTAATACTCCTCTACGGACCTAGACCATTGTGTGAGTCTCTGCAACTTTTGATGAAGCTCTTTATAGTACTAGGATGGTACAAACCTCTTCCTCATAATTCGCTTCATCTCATCCCAAGTTGAGACCGAATCTTCTCTATATCTCTTTCTTGACTGTATAAGTTGCTCCCACCAAATTAGAGCATAGTCGGTGAACTCCAATGTAGCTAGTTTAACCTCTTCTCCTCAGAGTAATTGTGACAATCAAATATTAACTCTACATTTTTTTCCCATTCCAAGTATGCCTCGACATCACTTCTTCCTTTGAATGGCGGAATGTGCATCTTAATGGAACTTAGGCTGTCATCCCTTCCTCCTATTGGCTCCTCTTTCCTAGGTCTTCTCCTTACAATTTGGACTTCATACTCATCTTCATCGGAAACAATTACTTCTTGTCTCTTGGGTCGTGTTTCTTCCTTTCTAGTAGTATTAGACATGGCCATGGTCATCTCCCTCATTTGCTCCATCATCTCATCCATCCTAGATTTCAATGTTTCTTCCATCCTAGAAGTCAATCTCTCTTCCATCCTTTTATACTCACCTTCCAAGGATTGTCGTAAGAGCTTTGGATCCGGTGTTGCCACTTTCTCTTCTTCTAAAGTAGAAACTCCCTTTCCATCTCTTTTTGACATTCTTACACACTGCCTTACGTGTTTAGCTCAACAATGGTAAACCCTCGTGTTTCACACAAATTTAACTTTTATCCTCTTTATGCTCACCACTCAAGCCTTTTACCACTAAAGTCTTGTTCACCAAGTTGCACTTCAGAACCAGTTATCTTAAACAAAAATGTAAAACTAAAATAGCAAATTTCAAAATTAAAACCTAACAATAGAAGCAAGTTCAATTCTAGAGCAAAATTGGCACAAAAGAAAAGGACAAAAGAGTAATGAAACAAATAATAATTACTCTATAAAATCAACACAATGAGAAAATAGGAAACTAAAGAAATTTAGAATAGGAAAGTATGAAAATAAGAAACGATGAAAAAAAGGAAAGTAAGAAAATAAGAAACTATGAGAATAAGAAACAAATAAATTAGGAAAGTAGGAAATATGGAATAATAAAAAAATAAATCAGAAATTAATTAGGAATAAGTAACTTTCCTTATTTGCAAGCAACCAATCTCAATATTTCAACTTTCAATTTTTTTTTTTGCTACGATATTTTTTTTTTGAATATATAATCAGATTCGTCTTTTTTTATTTTTTTTATTTTTTTTACAAGATTTTTTTGTACTAAAAACACCAAGAACAATGAAGAACACGAAGAACTCAAGAACAAAACAAAAAAAATGCAGAAAATAAAAAGCTAATCAAAGACTCTAAAAAGAAAGACAAAGAACAAGATAAATAGGAATTTATCTTGGCCTTGCTTTGATACCAAATGATGCAGAACCCCAAGCTTAAAGAAACTGTAATCCCAACACACAAGATGATATGGAGCAAACCCTACATAAAAACCCGCCCTATAGCACCTCTAGATAATAATTGTATCTAACAACACTAATTAGAAGGCAAAGAATAAAATTGAAATTCGCCACAAAGTAAATACCTTTGATAAGAAGATCAATTCCCAATGCAACAAGAAAAAGAAGAACTATCCTCACTTGAAACACAGGGAGAATTTCATTTACACCCCTTATAGTATAATTCCAAATACGACCTCGTGGTTTCATATAATGCATAAACACCCCTTACGGAGTTTTGACTTAACACCACTGTCATTGTCAGGTCCATGTTAGAGGGTAAAATGTCCAAAATACCCTTATATTGAATAAAATAATAATAAATTTTGAAAATTTAAAAAAAAATTGAAATTAAAATTAAAATATTTTTTATTCACTACTCTCTCTTCTCCCTCCCCTCTCTCTCTTTTAATTTTTTCTTTCTCTCTCTCTCTCTCTCTCCTATGTTTCTCTCTCTCTTTTTTTCCCTCTCTTTTTCAGATTTCTCTCCTTTTTTTTTCTCTTCTCTTTCTTTTCTCCACCACTGTATTTGAGGTGGGGCTTCTGATTTTCATGGGGGCTTCTTTCCTCTTCCCCCAACCTAAACAAACCATAAAGGGGAAAAAAAGGAAGAAGAAGAAGAAAAAGAGAGAAATCGGAAGAGGAGAAATAGGGAGGAGAAGAAAAAAAAGAAAAAGGGAGAAATCGGAAGAGAAGAGAGAAATAAAGAGGAGAAGGAAAAAAATATTATGGGAGAGATTAAGGGAAATAGGGAGAGAAATAAGAAAGAAATAAGAAAGAGAGAGAGAGAGATAAGTATTAGTGAGAAAAAAAATTATATTTGTTAAAAGACCAATTTACCCTTCTGTCGTTAATTTTAACAGATTTTATTAACGGAGTAGGGGTGTTTATGCATTATACGAAACCACGAGGTCGTATTTGGAATTATACTATAGGTCAAGGGGTGTATATGAAATTCTCCCTGGAACACACAAGTCTTGTTGAAAACAAGAGTAGATTTCTCAATAATTAATAATCGAAGTTTTTTTTACAAGCTAGTAACCTCCCCTTTATATAGAGATTAGGGTTAGGTTAAGAAACAATCTAGACTATAAAATAATTAGGAAAGTAATCCTAAGGCTTTAAACTAACCCTAAATAAATATAATCTAAAAATATCAGTAATTACAAAACTGCCATTATAATCCAGAAATAGCAATAATTACGAAACTGCCATTATAATCCGAAAGTAGCTAAGTTACGAAACTGCCATTATAATCCAAAAATTGCTAAAATTACAAAACTGCCATTATAAGATGCTTATTTTTAAAACTACATCGTTTCGTCTCCGCAACTCCTGAGCATCAATACCACATTCATCCCTTGGTTGGACATCATGCTTAAATCATCATTTTTTGCTTCAATGGTAGAATATATCTCTATTATGCCCGCATCAGATTGACTTCTAGGATGGAAGAAGCATTGAAATCTATGATGGATGAGATGATGGAGCAAGTGAGAGAGATGACCATGGCCATGTCCAATAATACTATAAGGGAAGGAACACGATCTAGGAGACAAGAAGTAATTGTTTCCGATGAAGAAGTGTATGAAGTCCAAACTGTAAGGAGAAGACCTAGGAGAGAGAAGCCAAGAGGAGGAAGGGATGACAACCTAAGTTCCATTAAGATGCACATTTCGCCATTCAAGGAAAAAAGTGATGCCGATGCATACTTGGAATGGGAAAAGAAGGTATGGTTCACTGACTATGCTCTAGTTTGGTGGGAGCAACTTATACTGTCAAGGATGAGGTATGGAGAAGATCCGGTCTCAACTTGGGATGAGAGATGAGAATTATGAGGAAGAAGTTTGTACCATCCTAGTACTATAAAGAGCTTCATCAAAAGTTGCAGAGGCTCATACAAGGGTCTAGGTTTGTAGAGGAGTATTACAAAGAGATGGAGATGATTATGATAAGGGCCAACATTGAAGAGGATAGAGAAGCTACAATGGCGAGATTTCTAAGTGGAATGAACAAAGATATTGCCAAGGTGGTGGATCTACATCCATATGTAGAGATGGAAGAAATGGTTAACATGGCTATTAAAGTGGAAAAGCAATTGAGAAGTGAAAGGTCATCAAAAGGGTTTTGAAGCTCCTATTTGAAATGGGGTTCCAACTTGAAGTGGAACAAGTATGACGATAAGAAGAGAGAGAAGAACTTGGAGACCAAAGAGAAAATTGGAGATGCATCCAAGTTCAAGGATAAGAGTGCCAACCCAACAAAAGGTACTTCTAATCCTAACACTTCTAGTACTTCTAGACATAGGGAAATAAAATGTTTTAAATGTCAAGGGTTTGGGCATATTGCTTCCGAATGTCCAAATAGGAAAACTATGTTGATGAGGGGTAATGAAGTAATGTTGGAGTCTAAGTCCGATGAGGAAAGGCCACCATTAGAGTATGTTTTTAAAATGATGTCATTTTGTCTCTGCAACTCCTGAGCAGCACTACCACCTTCATTCCTTGCTTGGACATCATGCTTAAATCATCACTAGGCCTCGAAAAGTGTTCAAATAATTTGGAAACTTGAATCGATCTTTATACAAAATTATCTTCACATATCCAAGCATTCTCTCTTTGATCTTTTTAGCTCGAGAATGCGTCACTGGTCTACTACGTAAGATGATGTCATCCTCTTTTGCTCCAATGCTTGAATATGATTTTATGATGCTCGTATCAAAGAGTTTTTATGCAAAAGAGAGAGAAATCAAGAGTGCATTTTTAGGCAACAAAGCAATATTGTTGGTGAGGTTTCGAGAGGTTTTGCTTTGTGAAACTAACCTTAACCCTGATTTGCCTAGTGTTTTTGTCTCTTTATTGCAGGATTTTGACGATGTTTTCCCAGAAGAGATGCCGACTGGATTCCTGCCATTGAGAGGTATTGAGCACCAAATAGATTTTGTACCTGGAGCAAGCATTCCAAACCGACCATCCTATCGTAGCAATCCTGAGGAAACGAAGGAGTTACAAAGGCAAGTAGAGGAGTTGCTAGCAAAGGGTCATGTTAGGGAGAGCATGAGTCCTTGTGCTGTACCGGTCTTATTGGTACCCAAGAAGGATGACACATGGAGGATGTGTGTTGATTTTCGAGCAGTGAATAAAATAACGGTAAAGTATCGTTATCCCATTCATAGGTTAGATGATATGCTTGATGAATTGCATGGTGCTTGCTTATTTACTAAGATAGATTTAAAAAGTGGATGTCATCAAATTCGGATGAAGCAAGGGGATGAGTGGAAAACTGCTTTTAAAACAAAATATGGTTTATATGAATGGATGGTTATGTCTTTTGGGTTAACTAATGCTCCTAGTACATTTATGCGATTAATGAACCATGTTTTATGGGAATCTCTAGGAAAGTTTATGGTTGTCTATTTTGATGATATTTTGGTATATAGCAAAAGTTTAGACGACCATATGATGCATGTTAGCTAAGTGCTAGATGTCCTTAGAAAAGAGAAATTATATGCTAACCTTAAAAAATGCACATTTTGTATAGATAGGCTTGTTGTTCTTGGTTTTGTTGTGAGTGCACAGGGTGTTGAAGTAGATGAAGAAAAGATCAAGTCTATCAATGAATGGCCTACACCTAAGAACATGTCTAAGGTAAGAAGTTTTCATGGTTTAGTTGGCTTTTATAGAAGGTTTGTGAAGGACTTGATGCGGAACCCCAAGCTTAAAAAAACTGTAATCCCAACACACAAGATGATATGGAACAAACCCTAGGTAAAAACCCGCCATATAGCACTTCTAGATAACAATTGTATTTAGCAACACTAATTAGAAGGCAAAGAATGAAATTGAAATTTGCCACAAAGTAAATACCTTTGATAAGAAGATCAATTCCCAATGCAACAAATAGAAGAAGAACTATCATCACTTGGAACACACAAGTTGTTTTTGAAAACAAGAGTAGATTTCTCAATAATCAATAATCAAAGTTTATTTTTTACAAGCTAGTAACCTCCTTTTTATATAGAGATTAGGGTTAGGTTAAAAAACAATCTAGACCATAAAATAATTAGGAAAGTAATCCTGAGGCTTAAAACTAACCCTAAATAAAAATAATCCGAAAATAGAAATAATTATAAAACTGCCATTATAATCTGGAAATAACAATAATTTCGAAACTGGCATTATAATCTGAAAATAGCTAAATTACAAAACTGCCATTATAATCGGAAAATAGCTAAAATTAGGAAACTGCCATTATAAGATGCTTATTTTTAAAACTACGTCGTTTCGTCTCCACAACTCTTGAGCATCATTACCACCTTCATTCTTGTTTGGACATCATGCTTAAATCATCATCTTTTGCTCCAATGGTAGAATATGGCTTTATGAGGCCCGCATCATTCCCTCCCTCTTCAAAAAGATTCGTCCTCGAATCTGCATATATCTCAAAAGGAGAAAGATCTGAAACAGTAAACGATGCAGACACATTATATTCGCTTGAAAGATCAATCTTGTATGCAATGTCATTAATCTTTTCGAGAACTTGAAAAGATACATTGCATCTAGCATCCTACTTAAACTTCTTTTTGTTATGAAACATTTTCTTCCTCCAATGTACCCAAACCCAATCACATGGTTCGAATATCACTTGCTTGATGCCCCTTGTTGGTCGTAATCCTTTGGGCATGTCCTCTGGGAATTCCTTCAAGAAAGAAACAAAAACACTATGCAAATTTGGGTTAAGATTAGTTTCATAAAAATAAAATTCACTAAACCTCACAAGAATTAGTGCTCTCTTGCATAAGCATGATCCTTTTACATCTCTCTCTTTTCCGTAAAAACTCTTTTTCTTTTCACTCTTCTCACTTTTCTCTCTTGCACTTTCCTCTTTATTACTAGTGCAATCACTCACCATTGGGCCTTTATTTCCTATAGGAATGTAAATTTGTCGCACTTGCAAGTTTTTTCAATTTTAAAGAATAAATTGCACTGATCAGACAATCCAATTGATATGAAATTTTGAAAAGATGGTCTTTGATGATTTAAGAAATTTATGTGACTAGATTTCTTGAAAAATTCGGGAGAACAAAACATCATATGACAAAACCCCTTCTATTTTCAAAAACACCAGCATCACCAACTGGCCTCGACAACCCTGCACCGCACCATCTATATTTAATTTAATCTGGGTCTAGGAATAAACCAATTAACTGGAAGAATTTATAGAGCTTTAGGAAGAATGATTGTGATCGGTTGTGTCCACAATTATTTCCATAATTATACGAATCGTACCAAGTAATAAAGTGGATATTGCGTGAACAATATTGGGATGCCAAATCCACAAGGATTAGTTCATAATTAATAGAAAACTTAGTTTGCATTGATATTTAAGCGACTATTGTGGTATATTTTAGATTAACTCGCAAGTGCATGAATCAACAAGTAATAAAATGGATTTCTTTGAAAAAAAACAGATATCGATCCCACGATGAATAATGTCTCTAGTTTTAAAAATAAATCAATTATAAATTAAACTTTGAAAAATAAAAGACATTTGTCTTTGAGTGATTGTTGAGTATCAAGACTGCAATTTAAGAAAGCAACAATAAAATTGAAAGACAACGCAGCAAGTATGTAATCAAAGATCATAAAGAACAAGGATCATGTGATACGGGCATCATAGTGCCATATTCTACCATTGGAGCAAAAGATTATGTTTTAAGCATGACGTCCAAGCAAGGAATGAAGGTGGTAATGCTGCTCGGGAGTTGCAAACACGAAATGACGTAATTTTAGCTATTTTCGGGTTACAATGGCAGTTTCGTAATTTAGCTATTTTCAGATTATAATAGCAATTTCGTAATTATTGCTATTTCCAGATTATAATGGCAGTTTTGTAATTATTTCTATTTTCGGATTATATTTATTTAGGGTTAATTTTAAGCCTTACGATTACTTTCCTAATTATTTTATGGTCTAGATTGATTCTGAACCTAACCCTAATCTCTATATAAAGGGGAGGTTACTAGTTTGTAAAAGAACAACTTTGATTATTGATTATTGAGAAATCTACTCTTGTTTTCAACAAGACTTGTGTGTTCCAAGTGAGGATAGTTCTTCTTCTATTTGTTGCATTGGGAATTGATCTTCTTATCAAAGGTATTTTACTTTGTGGCGAATTTCAATTTCATTCTTTGCCTTCTAATTAGTGTTGCTAGATACAATTATTATCTAGAGGTGCTATAGGGCAGGTTTTTACCTAGGGTTTGTTCCATATCATCTTGTGTGTTGGGATTACAGTTTCTTTAAGCTTGGGGTTCCGCATCATTTGGTATCAGAGCAAGGCCAAGAGAAGTTCCTATTTATCTTGTTCTTTCTTTTTCTTTTTGTCGTCTTTGATTAGCGTGTTGTTTCTGCATTTTTTTTTCTATTGTTCTTGAGTTCTTTGTGTTCTTCATTGTTCTTAGTGTTTTAGTACCCAAAAAAAAATAAAAATAGTACCAAAAAAAAAAAAAAGAATTGAAAGTTGGAATATTGAGATTGGTTGCTTAAATATTAGGAAAGTTACTTATTCCTAATTGATTTCTGATTTTTATTATTCCATATTTCCTACTTTCCTAATTTATTTGTTTCCTATTCTCATAGTTTCTTATTTTCGTACTTTCCTATTCTTAATTTAATTTGTTTCCTATTCTCATAGTTTCTTATTTTCATACTTTTCTATTCTAAATTTGTTTACTTTCCTATTCTCATTGTGTTAATTTCATAGAGTAATTATTATTTATTTCATTACTCTCTTGTCCTTGTTTTTGGTGCTAATTTTACTCGAGAATTGAACTTGCTTTTATTGTTAGGTTTTAATTTTGAAATTTGCTACTTTAGTTTTATATTTTTATTTAAGATAATTGGTTCTGAAGTGCAACTTGGTGAACAAGACTTGAGTGGTAAAAGGCTTGAGTGGTGAGCATATAAATGGTAAAAGCCAAATTTGAGTGAAACACGAGGGTTTACCTTTTTTGAGTTAAACATGTAAGGGAGTGTGTAAGAATGTCTAAAAGAGACAGAAAGGGACTTTCTACTTCGGAAGAAGAGCAAGTGGCAACACCAGATCCAAAACTCTTACGACAATCTTTGGAGGGTGATGCGGAACCCCAAGCTTAAAGAAACTGTAATCCCAACACACAAGATGATATGGAACAAACCCTAGGTAAAAACCCGCCCTATAGCACCTCTAGATAACAAGTGTATCTAGCAATACTAATTAGAAGGCAAAGAATGAAATTGAAATTCGCCACAAAGTAAATACCTTTGATAAGAAGATAAATTCCCAATGCAACAAGTAGAAGAAGAACTATCCTCACTTGGAACACACAAGTCTTGTTGAAAACAAGAATAGATTCTATTTAATCAATAATCAAAGTTGTCTCTTACAAGCTAGTAATCCCCCTTTATATAGAGACTAGGGTTAGGTTAAAAATCAATCTAGACCATAAAATAATTAGGAAAGTAATCCTAAGGCTTAAAACTAACCCTAAATAAATAAAAAACGAAAATACCAAATATTACAAAACTACCATTATAATCCGAAAATAGCTAAATTACAAAATTTCCATTATAATCCGAAAATAGCTAAAATTATGAAACTGCCATTATAAGATGCTGATTTTTAAAATAACATCGTTTCATCTCCGCAACTCCCGAGCAGCATTACCATCTTCATTCCTTGCTTGGATATCATGCTTAAATCATCATTAGGCCTCATAAAAGTGTTTGGATCATTTGGATACTTGAATCGATCTTCATCAATTATTCTCTTCACAAGTCCAAGCATTCCTGCTTTGATCTTCTTAGCTCGAGAACACGTCATTGGTCCACTTGGCAGCACAATATCATCACCACGACCATCCATGCTAGAAGAGCGCTCGATGCCCACATCATTCCCTCCCTCCTCAAAAAGATTCGTCCTCGAATCTGCATCCATGTCAAAAGGAGAAAGATCAGCAACATTGAATGATGCAGACACATTATACTCACCTGGAAGATCAATCTTGTATGCATTGCCATTGATCTTCTCGAGAACTTGAAAAGGTCCATCGCCTTTAGCATTCAACTTAGACTTCCTTTGGTTAGGAAACCTTTCCTTCCTCATGTGTACCCAAACCCAATCTCCTGGTTCAAATATCACTTGCTTTCGCCCCTTATTTGCTTTTTAAACAGTTAGACGGTTACGCTTCTCAATTTGCAACCTTGCCTTCTCATGTATAGTCTTAACCAAGTCCGCCTTCTTTTGTCCATCTAAGCTAGCAATTTCACTCAAAGGTAAAGGCATCAAATCCAACACAGTTAAAGGATTAAAACCATACACAATCTCAAATGGTGAAAAACCTGTAGAAGAATGAATAGTTCTATTATATGCAAATTCAACAAAAGGTAAACAATCTTCGCAAGTTTTCAAATTCTTACCAACAATAGCACGAAGCGAAGTACCTAGAGTCCTATTAACCGCCTCCGTTTGACCATCGGTTTGTGGATGACAAGTAGCAGAATACAACAATTTAGTACCTAACTTACCCCACAAAACTCTCCAAAAGTGACTCAAAAATTTCACATCCCTATCAGACACAATAGTTCTAGGCACTCCATGCAATCTTACAACCTCTCAAAAGAACAAATCAGCAATATTTGTAGCGTCATCAGTCTTATGACATGCAATAAAGTGTACCATCTTAGAAAATCTATCAACAACCACAAATATGCTATCCCTACCCTTCCTAGTTCTAGGTAACCCAAGTACAAAATCCATGGATATATCAACCCAAGGCTCATTAGGAATAGGCAAAGGTGTATATAATCCATGTGGCATAGATTTAGACTTGGCTTGTTTACATGCAATACATTGAGAACAAATTCTTTGAACATCCCTTTTCAAATGTGGCCAAAAAAAGTGTTCGACTAAAACATCTAAAGTCTTATGCACACCAAAATGACCCATTAAACCACCACTATGTGATTCTCTAACAAGTAATTCTCTAACAGAGCAATTAGGCACACAAATTCTTGAACCACGAAACAAAAAACCATCATGTCTATAGAACTTATTAAATGCACCTTGTTCACATGCAACATAAATATCCTTAAAATCAGAATCACTTGCGTACATGTCTTTCAATTGCTCAAAACCTAACAACTTAGAAGTTAATGTAGTTATGAGGACATAACTTCTAGATAATGCATCAGCTACTACATTATCCTTACCTTGCTTGTAGCATATCACATATGGAAAACTCTCTATGAACTCAACCCACTTTGCATGCCTCTTGTTGAGCTTTCCTTGTCCCTTGATGTGTTTGAGAGATTCATGATCGGTATGAATCACAAACTCCTTTGGAAGCAAATAATGTTGCCACACCTCCAGGGCACGAAATAGTGCATACAACTCCTTGTCATACGTTGAGTACTTGAGTTGAGGTCCATTTAGCTTCTCACTAAAGTATGCAATGGGACGTTTTTCCTCAGACACATTCTTAGGTGTAGGCCATTCCTTGATAGCCTTGATCTTCTTTTCATCTACTTCAACACCCTGTGCACTCACAAGAAAACCAAGGAAAACAAGCCTATCTATACAAAATGTGCACTTTTTAAGGTTAGAATATAATTTCTCTTTTCTAAGCACATCTAGCACTTGGCTAACATGCATCACATGGTCATCTAAACTTTTACTATATATCAAAATATCATCAAAATATACGACCAAAAACTTTCCTAGAAATTCCCTTAAAACATGGTTCATTAATCGCATAAATGTACTAGGAGCATTAGTTGACCCAAAAGGCATAACCATCCATTCATATAAACCATATTTTGTTTTAAAAGCAGTTTTCCACTCATCCCCTTGCTTCATCCGAATTTGATGGTAACCACTTTTTAAATCTATCTTAGTAAATAAGCAAGCACCATGCAATTCATCAAGCATATCATCTAACCTAGGAATGGGATAACGATACTTTACCGTTATTTTATTCACTGCTCGACAATCAACACACATCCTCCATGTGTCATCCTTATTGGGTACCAATAAGACCGGTACAGTACAAGGACTCATGCTCTCTCTAACATGACCCTTTGCTAGCAACTCCTCCACTTGCCTTTGTAACTCCTTCGTTTCCTCAGGATTGCTACGATAGGATGGTCGGTTTGGAATGCTTGCTCCAGGTACAAAATCTATTTGGTGCTCAATACCTCTCAATGGCTGCAATCCAGTCGGCATCTCTTATGGGAAAACATCGTCAAAATCCTGCAATAAAGAGACAAAAACACTAGGCAAATCAGGGTTAAGGTTAGTTTCACAAAGCAAAACCTCTCGAAACCTCACCAACAATATTGCTTTGTTGCCTAAAAATGCACTCTTGATTTCTCTCTCTTTTGCATAAAAACTCTTTTTCTTTTCACTTTTCTCAGTTTTCTCTCTTGCACTTTCCTCTTTATTACTAGTGCAATCACTCACCATTGGGCCTTTATTTTTATTCTTTTCACTCTTGGCCTCTTTACACTCAATTATTTTATTTGCCTCATGGGAAACTTTGGATAGTTTCAATTGTTCAAGATACACCTCTTTCGAAGATAAAGGTGCAAGTGTGACTTTCTTTCCATTGTGCTCAAAAGGATACCTATTCTTAAAACCTTCATGGATAGTCCTCCTATCGGATTGCCATGGTCTACCCAACAAAATATGCCCCGCTTGCATAGGTACTACATCACACAAAACCTCATCACTATACTTTACAATAGAAAAGGCAACTCTCACTCTCTTATTTACCTTAATTTCCCCACTATCATTCAACCATTGTAACCTGTAAGGGTTAGGGTGTTTTTCACATACTAGTCCCAACTTCTCAACTAAAGTAGTACTAGCAACATTAGCACAACTACCCCCATCAATGATTAAACTACATGTTTTACCACCCACAAAACATCTAGTGTGAAAAATATTCTCCCTTTGTTCTAGTCCCTCTTCCTTCACCTTCAAATTTAAAACCCTCCTAATTACTAGGGACTCCCCTACCACGGGATACTCTACATCCTCATCCTCACTAGAATCATACTCTAATGGTGGCCTTTCCTCATCGGACTCAGACTCCGACATTACTTCATTACCCCTCATCAACATAGTTTTCCTATTTGGACATTCGGAAGCAATATGCCCAAACCCTTGACATTTAAAACATTTTATTTCCCTATGTCTAGAAGTACTAGAAGTGTTAGGATTAGAAGTACCTCTTGTTGGGTTGGCACTCTTATCCTTGAACTTGGATACATCTCCAATTTTCTCTTTAGTCTCCAAGTGCTTCTCTCTCTTCTTGTCGTCATACTTGTTCCACTTCGAGTTGGAACCCCATTTCGAATTGGAGCTTGAAAACCCTTTTGATGACCCTTCACTTCTTAATTGCTTTTCCACTTTAATAGCCATGTTGACCATTTCTTCCATCTCTACATATTGATGTAGATCCACCACCTTGGCAATATCTTTGTTCATCCCACTTAGAAATCTCGCCATTGTAGCTTCTCTATCCTCTTTAATGTTGGCCCTTATCATAATCATTTCCATCTCTTTGTAATACTCCTCTTCGGACCTAGACCCTTGTATGAGTCTCTGCAACTTTTGATGAAGCTCTCTATAGTAATAGGATGGTATAAACCTCTTCCTTATAATTCTTTTAATCTCATCCCAAGTTGAGATCGGATATTCTCTATACCTCCTCCTTGACTGTATAAGTTGCTCCCACCAAACTAGAGCATAGTCGGTGAACTCCACTGCAGCTAGTTTAACCTTTTTCTCCTCAGAGTATTGTGACAATCAAATATTAACTCTACCTTTTTTTCCCATTCCAAGTATGCCTCGGCATCACTTCTTCCCTTGAATGGCGGAATGTGCATATTAATTGAACTTAGGTTGTCATCCCTTCCTCCTCTTGGCTCCTCTCTCCTAGGTCTTCTTCTTACAATTTGGACTTCATACTCGTATTCATTGGAAACAATTACTTCTTGTCTCCTGGGTCGTGTTCCTTCCCTTCTAATAGTATTGGACATGGCCATGGTCATCTCCCTCATTTGCTCCATCATCTCATCCATCCTAGATTTCAATGTTTCTTCCATCCTAGAAGTCAATCTCTCTTCCATCCTTCTATACTCACCCTCCAAAGATTGTCGTAAAAGCTTTGGATCTGGTGTTGCCACTTGCTCTTCTTCGGAAGTAGTAACTCCCTTACCGTCTCTTTTAGACATTCTTACACACTTCCTTGCGTGTTTAACTCAAAAATAGTAAACCCTCGTGTTTCACTCAAATTTGGCTTTTACCCTTTATATGCTCACCACTCAAGCCTTTTACCACTCAAGTCTTGTTCAAGAAGTTGCACTTCAGAACCAATTATCTTAAATAAAAATACAAAACTAAAATAGCAAATTTCAAAATTAAAACCTAACATTAAAAGCAAGTTCAATTCTAGAGTAAAATTGGCACAAAAGAAAAAAGGACAAAAGAGTAATGAAACAAATAATAATTACTCTATGAAATCAACACAATGAGAATATGAAAGTAAGAAAATAAGAAACTATGAGAATAAGAAACAAATAAAATTAGGAAAGTAGGAAATATGGAATAATAATAAAAAAACAGATCAGAAATCAATTAGGAATGAGTAACTTTCCTAATATTCAAGCAATCAATCTCAATATTCCAACTTCCAATTATTTTTTTTTGCTTTTCTTCTTTTTTTTTTTTGTATATATAATCAGATTCTTTTTTTTTTCTGCTCTTTTTTTTTGGTACGATTTTTATTTTTTTTTTACGATTTTTTTTGGTACTCTAAAACACCAAGAACAATGAAGAACACGAAACAATGAAGAACAAAAGAAAAAAAACGCAGAAATTAAAAAAAAATACTAATCAAAGACTCTAAAAAGAAAAACAAATAACAAGATAAATAGGAATTTATCTTGGCCTTGCTCTGATACCAAATGGTGCGGAACCCCAAGCTTAAAGAAACTGTAATCCCAACACACAAGATGATATGGAACAAACCCTAGGTAAAAACCCGCCCTATAGCACCTCTAGATAACAAGTGTATCTAGCAACACTAATTAGAAGGCAAAGAATGAAATTGAAATTCGCCACAAAGTAAATACCTTTGATAAGAAGATCAATTCCCAATGCAACAAGTAGAAGAAGAACTATCCTCACTTGGAACACACAAGTCTTGTTGAAAACAAGAATAGATTCTATTTAATCAATAATCAAAGTTGTCTCTTACAAGCTAGTAATCCCCCTTTATATAGAGACTAGGGTTAGGTTAAGAATCAATCTAGACCATAAAATAATTAGGAAAGTAATCCTAAGGCTGAAAACTAACTCTAAATAAATAAAAAATGAAAATATCAAAACTGCCATTATAATCCGAAAATAGCTAAATTACGAAATTGCCATTATAATCCGAAAATAGCTAAAATTACGAAACTGCCATTATAAGATGCTGATTTTTAAAATAACACCGTTTCATCTCCGCAACTCCCGAGCAGCATTACCATCTTCATTCCTTGCTTGGATATCATGCTTAAATCATCATTAGGCCTCATAAAAGTGTTTGGATCATTTGGATACTTGAATCGATCTTCATCAATTATTCTCTTCACAAGTCCACGCATTCCTGCTTTGATCTTCTTAGCTCGAGAACACGTCATTGGTCCACTTGGCAGCACAATATCATCACCACGACCATCCATACTAGAAGAGCGCTCGATGCCCACATCAGCGGGTGAGTATAGAAGGATGGAAGAGAGATTGACTTCTAGGATGGAAGAAACATTGAAATCTAGGATGGATGAGATGATGGAGCAAATGAGGGAGATGACCATGGCCATGTCCAATAATACTAGAAGGGAAGGAACACGACACATGAACCAAGAAGTAAATGTTTCCGATGAAGAAGAGTATGAAGTTCAAACAGTAAGGATAAGACCTAGGAGAGAGGAGCCAAGAGGAGGAAGCGTTGACAACCTAAGTTCCATTAAGATGCACATTCCACCATTCAAGGGAAGAAGTGATGCCGAGGCATACTAGGAATGGGAAAAGAAGGTAGAGTTAATTTTTGATTGTCACAATTACTCTGAGGAGAAAAAGGTTAAACTAGCCGCAGTGGAGTTCACCAACTATGCTCTAGTTTGGTGGAAGCAACTTATACAATCAAGGAGGATGTACAGAGAAGATCCGATTTCAACTTGGGATGAGATGAAGAGAATTATGAGGAAGAGGTTTGTACCATCTTATTACTATAGAGAGCTTCATCAAAAGTTGCAAAGACTCACACAAGGGTCTAGGTCCATAGGGGAGTATTACAAAGAGATGAAGATGGACGAGCTAAATGATAAGGTAAGTGAAGTCTTTATGACCGCCACAAATAACCCAAAGAGAGATGGTTTGCGAACTAGAGATATAGAGCCATCGGGTTCCGATGATGATGAAGTCTCAAATCATTCCTTGAGGGTCTGTACATGGAGGGAGGAACCAAGGGCTAGGAGACATGAGCATAATGAAAAGAAAGTCACACTTGCACCTTTATCTCCAATGGAGGTGTATTTTGAACAATTGAAATGATCCAAAAGTTCACATGGGGATTTGGGAAGTGAGACAAATAAAAAAGTTGAGTGTAAAGAGGCTAATAGTGAAAATAATATAAATAAAGGCCCAATGGTGAGTGATTGCATTAGTAAGAAAAATAAAGAGGAAAGTGAAATAGAAAAAAGTGAGATGAGTGAAAAGAAAAAGAGTTTTAATGCAAAAGAGAGAGAAGTCAGTAGTGCATTCTTAGGCAAGAAAGCAATATTATTAGTGAGGTTTCGAGAAGTTTTGCTTTGTGAAACTAACCTTAACCCCGATTTGCCTAGTGTTTTTGTCTCTTTATTGCAGGACTTTGATGAGAAATCAAAATTGCATGGAGTGCCTAGAACTATTAAATATGATAAGGATGTGGAATTTTTGAGTCCCTTTGGGAAAGTTTTATGGGATGACACGTGGAGAATATTCAAACTAGGAGACTGGTTTTGGGTATAATTAAGGAAGAAAAGGTTTTTCAACCTTAGGAAGTCTAAGTTGGATGCTAGAGGCAATGGACCTTTTCAAGTGCTTGAAAGAGTAAAGGACAACGCATACAAAATCGCCCTTCAGGGTACAATGAGTCAACTATTTTTAATGTTTCTGATATTTTTCGTTTCGATATGGATTCAGATTCGAGGATGAATCTTTTTGAAGAGGAAAGGAATGATACGGACATCATAGTGTCATATTCTACCATTGGAACAAAAGATGATGTTTTAAGCATGATGTCCAAGCAAGGAATGAAGGTGGTAATGCTGCTCGGGAGTTGCAAAGACGAAACGACGTAATTTTAGCTATTTTCGGGTTACAATGGCAGTTTCGTAATTTAGCTATTTTTGGATTATAATGGCAGTTTCATAATTATTGCTATTTCTAGATTATAATGGCAGTTTTGTAATTATTTCTATTTTCGGATTATATTTATTTAGGGTTAATTTTAAGCCTTAGGATTACTTTCCTAATTATTCTATGGTCTAGATTGATTTTTAACCTAACCCTAATCTCTATATAAAGGGGAGGTTACTAGTTTGTAAAAGAACAACTTTGATTATTGATTATTGAGAAATCTACTCTTGTTTTCAACAAGACTTGTGTCTTCCAAGTGAGGATAGTTCTTCTTCTACTTGTTGCATTGGGAATTGATCTTCTTATCAAAGGTATTTTACTTTGTGGCGAATTTCAATTTCATTCTTTGCCTTCTAATTAGTGTTGCTAGATACAATTATTATCTAGAGGTGCTATAGGGCAGGTTTTTACCTAGGGTTTGTTCCATATCATCTTGTGTGTTCGGATTACAGTTTCTTTAAGCTTGGGGTTCCGCATCATCATGATTTCACCACTACTACTCATATTTAGTTCTAATGCAATATAGATTCATATTATTAATTCAAAAGTAATTTCCAAGTGATCATGCATCTCAACACCTTATATTCTATTCAACACAATCATTACTTTCAAGTGTGTGTGTGAAAATCAATTGATACAGTCAATGTCATGCACTTGAATAAATCTACATTAAATAGAGTTTGAAAATAAATATATAAACTACCATATGCTCAGCATAATTAAATAGCTCTCCACTAATGTAGATCAATGCATTACCTTGAATCAATATGACTTTATAAGCTTGTAAATGTATAGGCTAAAGGGTCATAGGTTAGAAGAAAGAAAAGGATAGGAAAATAAAAATTCAAAGAAAGAAAACTTATGAATAATATGCTTATAAAACTTTTTGTTTTCTCCTTTCAAATACACATTTCTTCTTCCCTTCCTTCAAACTTCACAAAACAACTTTCTTTTTTTTTAAATCTTTTTTGCAACTTTTTCTTTCTAATCCCCAAATTGAACATTTTCATACCTTGCTCAAACTTGTTTTTCAACATCAAAGATACATAATAGCCATGTTTTCACCAACATCAACCACCCCAAAATTATCTTCTACTTCACTCCACTAAACACAAATTTATAAGCATATATCAATTTTACATAAGCTCTCTTTGATAAATGTGTATAATGTAAGAAAAATATATTTTCGGATGATAATGGCAGTTTCATAATTTAGCTATTTTTGGATGATAATGGCACTTTCGTAATTTAGCTATTTTCGGATAATAATGGCAGTTTTGTAATTTTTGCTATTTTCGTTTTTAGGGTTAGTTTTGAACCTTAGGATTACTTTCTTAATATTTAATGGTTTAGATTGATTCTTGATCTAACCCTAGTCCTTATATAAAGGGGGATCAATTCTTTTGTAAGACACATTTGAGTTTTTAATCAATTGAGAAAATTATTTTCCTATTGCTCCCAGGAGTGTTCTTGCAAGGCGAATTTCAATTTCAATTTCCTATAGCACCTCTAGATAACAATTGTATCTAGCAACACTAATTAGAAGGCAAAGAATGAAATTGAAATTCGCCACAAAGTAAATACCTTTGATAAGAAGATCAATTCCCAAATGCAACAAGTAGTAGAAGAACTATCCTCACTTGGAACACACAAGTGTTGTTGAAAACAAGAATAGATTCTATATAATCAATAATCAAAGTTTTTTGTCTTACAAGCTAATAACCCCCCCGTTATATAGATATTAGGGTTAGGTTAGGAATCAATCTAGACCATAAAATAATTAGGAAAGTAATCCTAAGGCTAAAAACTAACCCTAAATAAATATAATCCGAAAATAGAAATAATTACAAAACTGCCATTATAATCTGGAAATAGCAATAATTACGAAACTGCCATTATAATCTGAAAATAGCTAAATTACGAAACTGCCATTGTAATCCAAAAATGGCTAAAATTATGTCGTCTCGTCTTTGCAACTCCCTAGCAGCATTACCACCGTCATTCATTGCTTGGACATCATGCTTAAAACATCATCTTTTTCTCCAATGGTAGAATATGGCACTATGGTGCCCGTATCATTCTAGCATACATGTCTTTTAATTGTTCAAAACCCAAGAGCTTAGAAGTAAGAGTAGTGATTAAGACATACCTCCGAGACAACACATCGGCCATCACATTCTCCTTACCTTGCTTGTAACAAATCATGTACGGAAAGGTCTCTATGAACTCAACCCATTGTGCATGCCTCTTGTTGAGCTTTCCTTGCCCCTTGATATGTTTCAAGGACTCATGATTAGTGTGAATCACAAACTCCTTCGGGAACAAATAATGCTGCCACACCTCCAAAGCACTGAAAAAGGCATACAACTCTTTGTCATATGTCAAGTAGTTGAGTTGAGCTCCATTCAACTTCTCACTAAAATATGCTATGAGACATTTTTCCTGCAATAAAACAGCACCTATAACAATCCCAAAAGCATCACATTCAATTTCAAAAGTTTTGTCAAAATTAGGTAATACAAGAATAGGAGTAGAGCATAACTTATATTTTGGAGTTTGAAAAGCTACCTGTTGGTACTTACCCCATTTTAAACCTACCTCTTTTCTGACAATCTCATTCAATGGTGCCGCTATAATAGAAAAGTCATTCATAAACCTTGGATAAAACCCAGCTAGTCCATGAAAACTTCTTACCTCAGAAACACTCTTAGGTGTTGGCCATTCTCGGATAGCCTTCACCTTTTCCTCATCAACCTCAACACCACGTGCATTCACAACAAAGCCAAGAAATATTAGTCGATCAATGCAAAAAGTACACTTTTTAAGGTTGGCAAATAACTTTTCCTCCTTAAGAACTTCTAAAACTGCCCTAACATGCTCAGCATGGTCATCTAGATTTTTACTATAAATCAATAAGTCATTAAAATAGACAACCACGAATTTCTCTATAAAATTTCTTAGGATATGGTTCATTAGTCTCATGAAGGTACTAGGTGCATTAGTCAAGCGGAAAGGTATAAATAACCATTCATATAAACCATACTTAGTCCTAAATGTAGTTTTCCATTCATCCCCAGGTTTCATCCTAATTTGGTGGTATCCACTAAGTCTATTTTAGTGAACACACAAGAACCATGCAATTCGTCCAACATGTCATCTAACCTAGGTATAGGGAAACGATACTTTACCATAATCTTGTTGATGGCTTGGCAATCCACGCACATCCTCCACGTGTCATCCTTCTTAGGAACTGATACGGGCATCATAGTTCCATATTCTACCATTGGAGCAAAAGATAATGTTTTAAGCATGATGTCCAAGCAAGGAATGAAGGTGGTAATGCTGCTCGGGAGTTGCAAAGACGAAACGACGTAATTTTAGCTATTTTCGAATTATAAGGGCAGTTTCGTAATTATTGCTATTTCCAAATTATAATGGCAGTTTTGTAATTATTTCTATTTTCTGATTATTTTTATTTAGGGTTAGTTTTAAGCCTTCGGATTACTTTCCTAATTATTTTATGGTCTAGATTGATTCTTAACCTAACCCTAATCTCTATATAAAGGGGAGGTTACTAGTTTGTAGAAAAAAACTTTGATGATTGATTAAATAGAATCTATTCTTGTTTTCAACAAGACTTGTGTGTTTCAAGTGAGGATAGTTCTTCTTCTACTTGTTGCATTTGGGAATTGATCTTCTTATCAAAAGTATTTACTTTGTGAAGAATTTCAATTTCATTCTTTGCCTTCTAATTAGTGTTGCTAGATACAATTGTTATCTAGAGGTGCTATAGGGCGGGTTTTTACCTAGGGTTTGTTCCATATCATCTTGTGTGTTGGGATTACAGTTTCTTTAAGCTTGGGGTTCCGCATCATTTGGTATCAGAGCAAGGCCAAGATAAATTCATATTTATCTTGTTCTTTGTTTTTCTTTTTGGAGTCTTTGATTAGTTTGTTGTTTCTGCAATTTTTTTTCTTTTCTTTTGTTCTTGAGTTCTTCGTGTTCTTCATTGTTCTTGGTGTTTTAGTACCCAAAAAAAAAAAATGGTACCAAAAAAAAAAAAAAGAGCAGACAAAGAAGAATCTGATTATATATACAAAAACAAAAGAAGAAGAAAAGAAAAAAAAAATTGTAGCACAAAAAAAAAAAAATAGAAAGTTGGAATATTGAGATTCATTGGTTGAATATTAGGAAAGTTACTTATTCCTAATTGATTTCTGATTTTTATTATTCCATATTTCTTACGTTTTCTTACTTTCCTATTCTCAATTTAATTTTTTTCCTATTATCATAGTTTCTTATTTTCTTACTTTCCTATTCTTAATTTAATTTGTTTCTTATTCTCATAGTTTTTTATTTTCATACTTTCCTATTCTAAATATTTTTAGTTTCCTATTGTCATTGTGTTAATTTCATAGAATAATTATTATTTGTTTCATTACTCTTTTGTCCTTTTTTTTTGTGCCAATTTTGCTCTAGAATTGAATTTGCTTTTATTGTTAGGTTTTAATTTTGAAATTTGCTACTTTTGTTTTATATTTTTGTTTAAGATAACTGGTTCTGAGTGCAACTTGGTGAACAAGACTTGAGTGGTAAAAGGTTTGGGTGGTGAGCATATAAAGGGTAAAAGCCAAATTTGAGTGAAACACGAGGCTTTACTATTTTTGAGTTAAACACGTAAGGGAGTGTGTAAGAATGTCTAAAAGAGACAGAAATGGAGTTTCTACTTCAGAAGAAGAGCAAGTGGCAACACCGGATCCAAAACTCTTACGACAATCTTTGGAGGGTGAGTATAGAAGGATGGAAGAGAAATTGACTTCTAGGATGGAAATACCACCATTCAAGGGGAGACATGACGCTGAAGTATATTTGGAGTGGGAAAGCAAGGTTGAACTAATTTTTGCTTGCCACAACTACTCGGATGAGAAGAAGGTAAGACTCGCCGCTGTAGAGTTTACCGATTATGCTTTGGTTTGGTGGGAACAATTATTGCAGACTAGGAGGAGATATGGTGAAGATCCAATTGTAACTTGGGGCGAGATGAAACGGGTGATGAGAAAAAGATTTGTACCATCTTCTTATTACCGGGAGGTACACCAGCTTCGATTTCAAGAATAAGGATAAGAGTGCCAGCACACCTAGAGGTACTCCTAATTCTTCTTCTTCTTCTACTACCACTACTAGACATATGGAGATAAAGTGTTTTAAATGTCAAGGGTTAGGACATATTGCTTTTGAATGTCCTAACAAGAAGACTGATTTGTACCATCTTCTTATTACCGGGAGGTACACCAAAAGTTGCAGCGGCTCCCCCAAGGAACAAGGACGGTAGAAGAGTACCACAAGGAGATGGAGATGCTCCTAATCCGAGCCAACATAGATGAGGAACGAGAGGCTTCCATGGCTCGATTCTTAAGTGGACTCAATAGAGAGATTGCCGACACTGTGGAACTACATCCATATGTAGAGATAGAAGACTTGGTGAACATGGCAATTAAGGTTGAAAAGCAACTTAAAAGAAAATGGACTACTCGAAGCTTCTCAAATTCCAACTAAAATTAGTTCAACCTTGCTTTCCCACTCCAAATATACTTCAGCGACATGTCTCCCCTTGAATGGTGGTATTTGCATCTTTATGGAGCTTATGTTGTCGTCCCTCCTTTCTCTCGGCTCATGTCTCCTAGCCCTTGGTTCCTCCCTCCTTGGACGTCTCCTCATTGAATGATTTGAGACTTCATCATCCTCGGAAACCGATAGTTCTATATCTCTAGTCCGCGAACCATCTCTCCTTGGGTTATTTGTGGCGGTCATAGAGACTTCATTTACCTTATCATTTAATTCATCCATCTTCATGTTTAAGCTCCGCAATTCTCCTGTGAAGGCCTTGTATAAGAGCTTCATGTCCGGTGTCATCTCCTTTTCGTGCTCTTCCTCAGAATGAGCGGCTTCTTTTCCTTCTCTTATTGACATCTTAGTTTCTACAAGACAAGATTAGTAAAAAGAAAATCCTTACTTCTCTCCCTCACGTGTTTCTCTCTTTTTAATGGTAACTACGCTCGTGTTTCACACAATTTTGGCTTATACCCTCAATGTGCTCACCACTCAAGCCTTTTACCACTCACAATCTCCAGAATCAAGTTGCACTTTAGAGTTAAACACAACAAATCAAAGCAAGAAAAACAATTATCACAATCTCAAAACCTAACCAACGAAAGAAACTAGATCAAAAGAAAAGCAAAAATAAGAATTAGAGTAATGGAAAG